>JARFJB010001362.1:1545000-1765000 GCA_036346205.1 Vesta saturnalis
CGAGAGATAACACGGTACGGAAACTTTTCTCGTAAAAGATCAATGGTTTCGTTGCTTGTGTGGCACGTAGCGCCGTCTTGTTGAAAGTAAACGTTGTCCAGATCAATACCATCCAATTCCGGCCATAAAAAATCATTAATCATCTCTCGATAGCGCAATCCATTCACCGTAACTGTTGCTCTAGCCTCATTTTCGAAAAAGTAAGGTCCAATGACCCCGCCAGACCATAAACCGCACCAAACAGTCACACGTTGAGGATGGAGAGGCTTTTCAACAATAACTCTTGGGTTTTCCGAACCCCAGATGCGACAATTTTGCCTGTTGACGTACCCACCGAGGTTGAAATGGGCCTCATCAGTCAAGATGATTTTTCGATGGAATTCCGGATCATTTTCATGCATTTCAACGACCCAGTCAGCAAAGGCACGAAGTTGTTGATGATCGGCCGGCTTGAGTTCTTGTGTTAACTGAACTTTATAAGCCTTAAGACCCAAGTCTTTATGCAAAATACGGTGTAATGACGTTTGTGGAATGCCCAATTCCAAAGAACGACGAGGAATGGACAAACCTGGGTTTTCTTCAACGCTTTGGGCTACAGCAGCAATATTCTCAGTTGTTCTTGAGCGACATGCACGGGTTTTATTCTTCACTTGTACCAACAGCTCGAATTTGTTCACCAATTTCTGTATTGCGGTCCGACAAGGTGCTTCACGACGACCCAAAAATGTTTTAGTTTTACGAACCGTCTCTGCCAAATTTTCACCATTTTTATAGTGAATTTTAATAATTTCAATGCGTTGTTGAAGCGTGTATCGTTCCATTTTTATTAATCGCGTAGTTTTTACTTGTCAAATGTCAATAAATGATAGCTTCAAAAGTGACATCTACCGAAATAGCGGGCTATTCAAAATAACGCCTCTTATTGGAAAACCCTTTGTATGTCAGTGTACCAAAACCTGGTTGTGAAGTTGCCTTAATAAAAAAATACAGAGACGATTTAATTTTGATAGGCCCTATAGAACAAATAGACAACATAATAAATATTATTTACAATTACGACCCAAATATACAACTTACTGTAGAATATGAAATTAATAATTGTGTTGCATTCTTGGATATGCATTTAATTATCAAAAATAACACTTTAATTATTGATTATTGCATCAAAAAATACAATAATTGATATTGTACATCCTTCATTAATAAACAAAAAGTGATATTCTTGTTAATAATGATTATCCAAGAAACTACTTTTTCATAATAATTTAAATAACACTAGAAACGAAATAACTGATAAAATAGATAATAACTTAACATCATATAAAAAATTTCCCTTTTTACCACAAATTAGAAATAAAATAATAAACATTTTTGCAAAAGTCAAAAACATTAAAATAGTTTTTTATAACATAAACACGATAAACAGTTTATTTTCAAAAATTAAAGACTAAACACCAACAGAACTCGAATCTAATGTGATTTATCCGATACCATGCAATATCTGCAATTTGTGTTACATAGGGAACACAACTAACAGGCTTAAAAGTAGAATAGCATTACACAAAAGTGACTGTAAATTACAAAAAAAGAGATGTGCCCTAACAGTTCACAGTTCAGATTTAGACTATTCCATTAAATTTAATGAGGTAAAAATCATTGACAAGGGAGAAAACTATTAATGAAGGACTCTTCCTTGAAATGTTTCACATTAATAATAATGAAACAATGAATTTTAAGTCAGACACTAATAATTTAAACACTAGTTATTCAGGTCTATTTTTAATTTACAAAAACTTAAAATCAAATAATTCACTCTAAATATATAAAAATAATCTTTCATATAGTTGCATGTTTTAATAATTATTACTTGATTTAGCATTGTCCTTTATTAATTTAATTTAGTTAGCTAAGATTATATTCTAATTGACATATTGTTTTTCACGTCACAATTATATTTTACAACTTTTAACAAAATTTACTCTAAGATGTAAGTACATTTAAGTTTTTTGCAGGATTGAGCTTTTTTGTTTATTTACCATATCTGTTTCCAAGACAGTAGGATATGTTTACTGGTTGCGAGGCCCAACTCGTCGGTAAGATTGTACTTACCGACGTCTTTTACTTACCAACGTAAAATTATATATACTACCTATATTTCACAACAAGAAGAACAAACCTGGAAATTTTACATGTTGAGTACTTTGGACTCTAATTCAGGCGTCCCATCTAACTGGAAACACATCTCAGTAATTATAGTGGTTTTTTCCATCAGATTATTAAGATCTTCGTTTAAAAAGTTTTGAAAAATATTCCCATTGAGGTGTCCGTTAAAGAAATTGAACTCTATTATGTGTTCTCCATTTACTCTTGCCCATGCATTTACACTCCACCGATCTTGCTTATAAAATGTGGATTGGCATAGGCGTAGAAGTGTAAATTATGTCTTTCTACATGACTATTGATGTGGAATGCTGCCTCATCGGTGAACAATACAAAATCGTCCCTCTCTTCCAATTAGAACCAGACCTTAATTACAGAAATGTGTCCGATTTTCGAAGTTACGTTCTTCAAGTGCATGATTTAATTGCACACGGTATGGATAGAACTTATTCTTACTCAAAATTCTTTACACAGAAGTTTGATCTACGGTGCACAAATGACTCATGTCTACTGCACTTATATGTTTAGCATTGGCTTCATTTTTTCGTGCTTCTCGTACTTAGCTGTCACAGTGCTGTCAAATTTATTTATCAGGCTTTGAAATAATCTTGCATCTGGATGCCTTCGTTCCGGAACTCCCTCACCGTACACTCTGGATGTCAGAAGACGATTATTTTAGCATTCTCCAAGGATATAAATCACTTCAATTGATTCTTGAATGGTACACTTCATATTTATTACAACATACCCCTTATTAAAAAAGACAATATGCACAAAATGTCACCAAATGTCCCAGCATTGTCCTGCTAACGACTAGCAATTGTTCCTTGTGCCATGCCGCCTGTGACTTATTTCCATTTTGTGTGTAAATCTTCGGCAAATGTTACAAACTTTTTCCATTAATAAAAATATAATTTTTGGTATTACTCTCCTCTTTTATTCTTGACAATAATTTTGGGTTTTAGCAAAGATGACACATTACAAGTTTCATTGAGAAAATTTTTAAAATAACGGTCTAGTAAGTATTGCCTGATGTGCGATTGTTGGCTACCATGTATATTTTTAGATTGGAAGGGTCTTAGTTATGCAAGTTTTTGCAAGTCTGTGTTTTGAATCGATTTCATCTGAAATCGAAAGTGTGTCAGAGAATGAAAATTATATAAGTAAAAGTGAAAATTTCAACAATCAAAGCAGCGAAACTGGCAATAATAATGACGTAAATCACCCCTTAGTTTTTACCCAATATGTCATGTCAGAAGATGGTAAGACAAAATGGGAGTTTGATCCTTTCTATATCCTACTTGTAAGCTCTCTAAAACCAACCCTGTTGAGGCTATTCCTAGTGTGACAAGATGTTTCAACAAAAATAAAAAAATAAAAAATAAACCTTGTCTACACGTTGAAACATAATTGAAAGCTAGGTTTTCGATTTATTTACCTATAAATCTATGTACATTATAAAAAAGCATTGACAGTAAAAAGCTGGTTTATGTATTTTTTACTCATCATCCCCTCTTTCCCCTATTCATGCTGACAGAAGGGAACAGAACGCTGTTTTTAGACTAACAAGAACCAAATTATCACTTTCCGTGGTGACATCTTTGCTTTAAACAGAATAATTCATTTTGAAATTTGGTGGAGAATAAAATTGTGTATACAACGCCTCTTTCAGATCACAGGAGTTATGAATTTTATAGATCTGAAAATCTCGCACTTAACTAACTGTTCATTACAAAGTGTCCGTCCCGAACCAGGATTCGAACTCAGGACCGAGATATCTGTACTCAGTTGACGAAACCCACTGGTGTTCTTGTTATCCAAAAAGCAACCCACTGTTATCTTATCCTGGAAAATAATTTTTTTATCAAAAAAAGAACATACAATACAATTGCATACATTGATCCGTGCACAGTTTATATTTTTTGTCTTATTCTTAAGTTTTCAAATTGGTTCTTGAAACACGAAAATAAAATATAAGTTTGCTATTTTTAAGTTATGTAAAACAAAATTATGACTACCAGTTTAAATGAAATTGTCCCAACATTCATTTGTTAAATAGGTCTGGTCTTCTATTTTATTGATTCTGATCCGCCTCCAAATTCTATATTCAATGCCTTTCTCCGATTCTAAAATTTCAAAAAATTAAGCTACATATTGAGTGTAAAATATTCGGTGTGCAACACCACACGACCCTCCAACGTACAAAATGGAGATTAAAAGAAATGAAATAATTTTAATAACATTTAATTAGGATAACTGTGCAACGTCTTTAATAAGAAGCTCATTACAAAAATAGGCAACATTGTAAACGCAAAAACAATCTATGTCAAACAGACGTTTGAAACTTCATGATAGACAGAGGTTAATAGACATCTAGATGCTAACTTACATTAAAAGAAATGAAATAATTTCAATTTCAATTTTTTTAGTATAACTATACAAACTCTTCTTTATACGTTCATAACGAAAAAAGGCAACATTGTAAAAACAAAGATGTTTAAAACTTCATGTCAGATAGAGATTCATAGATATAATTACCTGTTAACGCAAAAGAAATTCCAAAGCCGCCCACTTCTATAAAAATATCGATCATACAACTTCAGAATTTTCAATCATGTTTATTAAATTTTTACATTTATTACGCTTTACATTAAAAAACTTTGTAAAGAAAATTTGTGTAAAATTAATTTTTCTTTAAAAAATACGTCTATAATTTTTTTATAAAATCAATCGTTATTCAGATAATAACAAAATTTGAACTAATATTTAAATTCTACCTTGGGAATTTTTTTGCCGCTAAATTACGCGTCATATCAATCAATTTTTATAAAACATAATTAATCAATATGTTTAAGGTCTATATCCAGGTATTTTCATATTTTTGAAATATGCAGCTGTTTTAGACCCCCCTCTCCGCCGCGAGAAATCTCCAAAAATCTAATCAGCTCAAAGCGCGTACGCACGCACGCTCGCACATGTACAAGCACGCACGCACGCACTCGCATACACACACGCATGCATGCACGCACGCACGCACGCACGCACGCACGAGCTTACACACACACACTCACACACACACACACGCACGCGCGCACACACACACGCACCACCACACACACACACACACACACACACACACACACACACACACACACACACACACGCACACGCACAGACGCAGACGCAGACGCAGACGCAGACGCAGACGCAGACGCAGACGCAGACGCAGACGCAGACGCAGACGCAGACGCAGACGCAGACGCAGACGCAGACGCAGACGCAGACGCAGACGCAGACGCAGACGCAGACGCAGACGCAGGCGCAGGCGCAGACGCAGACGCAGACGCAGACGCAGACGCAGACGCAGACGCAGACGCAGACGCAGACGCAGACGCAGACGCAGACGCAGACGCAGACGCAGACGCAGACGCAGACGCAGACGCAGACGCAGACGCAGACGCAGACGCAGACGCAGACGCAGACGCAGACGCAGACGCAGACACAGACACAGACAGACACAGACACAGACACAGGCAGACGCAACGCAGACGCAGACACAGACACAGACACAGAGAGAGAGAGAGAGAGAGAGAGAGTGATGGCCGATCTTGGCGAAATTTGGCCAAAAGTTGTAAAATGAGCTAAGTCCATTTAGCGATAGTGAGAAAAGAGTCAATTGCACAACGTATGTATACATATATGTATATGTAGGTTGGAAGGTATTATTTGAACACCCTGTATAATTGCTAGAGCGTTAAAAAATATTTTTCCTAGCTCGTTTCTATCTTAAACTCATCTGTCAAAAATTTTTGAAAGCAGAAAATAACTCAAAAACGGTGCATTTTAGGCGAACTAGCACTTAAATTTAACGTAAATTTTAAAAATACAATAAAATTGGGTACATTCGATTCAAAATAACAGAGTTAGGGGTTTTAAATAATCCCTGAATACAAATTTTCAGTAGTTTTCCATGTACTTACCGACTCAGCTCGTCGTGACACCCTATATACCTCAATAGCTTCACGTTGTACACGTAATAATGAGTTAGTCTTGACAATATTTCCATATTATCAAATTGAATGTGATGATTTAAATTATTATTAAAGCATGTTCAGCTACCGCAGATTTTTCTGATTACCCTAATCTTCAAAATCTCATATGTACTTTACGTCAAAGCTACGTTTTGTGTCCAATGTATCATTTTTCACAAGAATAAAATATCTTATGCACTATGGAAGATGATAATGAGATTGAAACACTTTTAGGTGAACTTGAATGTTCTCTAAGTTTTATTTTAGGTTTAAAACAGTCCTAATGTCATCATTCATATCTGTAACATTAGCTATAAAAGGGAGAAAAGCAGTACCTACATCAAGCACTAGTTTTCCTTTATGGTTATGTGTAGCAGGTGTAATAACATTATTAATATGTTCAAGTAAATATTCACTAGCTTGTAGTGATCTTGTTAAATATTTACATTCATCTTACAAAAATTCAAGATCACACATTCCTTTTGGTCGATCAACAAAAGATTTAGTTACATCAACTGTTTAACGTGGATGGTGCTTTGATAATTTATGAAGGTATCTATCAGTGTGTGTGTGTGGGTTTTCGGTAAACCTTAAAAGACAGTGAATTATTAGTTTTAAATATTAATATATCATACTGAAGTGTTTTTAGGTGCATTTTGTAACGCGTATGTTTTAAATATTTCCACGCAAAAATTAGTTGTAATGGCTACCATTGCTACACCATCAAATTGTTCATAGAATTTATTACTCTACTGAAAATAAGTCGTTGTCAAGCTGCGCTGAAAAATAATTATTAAATCCTCATCTATTATTATATTATAATATTATTATTAGACATGATGAAGGGCTTCGTTTAAAAACGTTTTGGCATCTTATAATCAAAAACATAGTACATTGTGTCTTCACTGTAACATGACAATTACAATTATTAACAAAAAACTATTTCTTTGTTAAATTTGACTTTAGACCGTCGAAACCCCCAAGTTCTGTATGGTACTTATGGGAAGGCAGTGCGTGCTTGCCAAACTTGTAACTTATAGGTTACTGCACCGTTTTATAATACCTGTGCCGGTAGCTGCGGTTTAAGGGACAGTTTCTAACCTAAAATAAATAACTTTTAAATGAACTTATAAATCGAGTTGTAAATATACCGAATAGAAGTTCGGGTCATGAGAAGCTGGTCGCATTGGAAGCTAAATGTGGGCAACGAGATAACTCTAAAAATTAGTTTATTAGATTTCATTTTTACAGTTAATGAATTTTATTTTAGGTGCATATGCTTACATACATTTATGTTTATGAATGTGTACAATACGTAAAAAACAATCTTAATTACATTTAAACATGGAATTATACATGAACTTCACATGAGATGTGGTCTCGACGTAAGAACTGACTTGGAAACAAAAGTCAAATTATGGCCACATTTAAATTAACCATAAAGGAGTACCTAATAAAGCAACTTTCTATAACTATAACGAATACCTTAATTACGACACTAATTTTTAGATACAGCTTGTTAAAGCTGTTTTAAATGTATCAAATACTCTCATAGTATATATTTTTTACCAGTATCTCCCTCGACTGGTGCAGATTCACGTATGATTTCGAGCACTGTCATTTAAGTTTAATTTAACCTTGATGTATTAATTTTTAGTTATTTTGACTTCTGCAAGTGCCCTTTTTTCTACATTTTAACCGCAATAAAGTTATTATAATTTATCAGCGCCAAATAAACATTACTATATAAGTCAAAACTTTAAAATTGTCAATTTTATGTAAGAGAGAGGATTCGCAGATACTGGTTAAATAAATGGATTACCTGTAACACATGAGATCGATACTGCTATAGAATTTGTTTTGACATGTAAAAGAAACACGATAACTAAGACCATGCAACATTCGATGAAGTTGAAATAGAGACGTGTGTAAACCAAATAATTTTGAAGAATTTTATTATAGGTACATCATTTATCTTAAACATAATGTATTTCTCGCATAAATGATATACTCCAGCCAATTTGGTGTCATAGCTGGAGTTGACTTTTAGTTCCTCGGAAGAAGATTGTGTAACGTTGATTATCAACTGTTCAGTATCATCTTGCAGATTATCTGCTACCACATATTACTTTCAATAGTTTTTACGCGATTTATATAATGGTGTCAGTTTTTAATTGTCACTTCTTTTTATCCAATTGTTTTATGTCCTTTACCTAAATGTCGTATTATTCATTTTAATGTTTGTCTTCAGCCTATACCATTTCTATCAGGTTAAATTCACAATAGTATGAAGGGAAACGAAGCACATCATGGCCTCTTTCTTGTGCCATAACATCAAGTTTCTTTTCATATTGATGCCCCACTTGAACTACAGACGCCAGTAAGCCTCGCTTTAAAACGTTTTCTTCAATGGGTATTTATTTCTTTCTCACTAAGCCAATAAACAATTTGTTCTTTTCGCCATGACATTATTGGAATCTTCTCTACCTTCTTACTGTGATAAAATGCATTATCCATAACAATAATTAAAGTTGGTGGTATATTTGGAATAAGTTTGTCGACAAACCAGTTCTTATACACATTGCCGTCTATTTCCTTATGCACACCAGCAGTGTTCTTTTTACACAAGAAAGTAAGTTCCGCAACTGGTATAAAACCATTGCTCCTACCAGCATGCACTAAAGCAAATTGGGATCCATGGTAATTTTAAACCTGTACTGAGCCCTCGGATGAATGCATGCCCACCCCTTTCAATGGTGGTATCATATCATGCTTTACTCACTGCATATTCTACGTTAATCCACGATTCATCAGTATATATAATGCTTCTACCTAAAAAGTAAACATTTTTAATTACATCAAACTCGACATTATTAAGCAGGTAATTAGAAATAATTTAATCATAATAAAATTGCTGTGGGTTACCTTCTTCTCTGACCTTCCTAATGCATCATAAGTACTTATGCATCCACATTATAATATCACCACGTCCCATCTTTTGAAATTCAAAACCAATACCTTTCAAGAAGTTGAAGTACTGCGTTTAAAATTCGGTAAATCATCATCACTGTTAACAGAACAAAGGATACAGTTCATCGTTGATGGAATGTTTGCAATAAAAAATCATGCATTTTTCGCCGAACAACAGTTTGGATATTCTGGTCATTCACATGAAGGCGATCATTGGTTTGTGCGTCTCTCCTTTTCGCACGTTTCTTAGGACTAACTATTGCTTCAGTTTCATGTTCCTTTTTAATAGCGTAGATACTTCGTTCTGAACAACATAAGGCGTTGCTCGCTTCTTTAACGGCTTGTGCTACGTTTCAGCGTTCTAAAAAAAACAATTATTAATAAATGGAATTGGTTTAATGTGAAAAATAACGTAGTGCAAACGAACAATCATATGAAAGTGTAGAGAGATTGTGTTCCTAAATGACATTTTACGTTTGACAACATTGACATGAAAAAAAAGGATAGCGTTATTTGTAAATGACAAAAGTTAGTAAAAGAGACACTTAGTTCATAAGAGCCCGTACGGCAGTTGGAGGTTTGGACAGACTATAGAATGATATGTGAAGTTTCTGTTTGTGAATGCGGTTATCAATTTCAAATTAAAGTTTTTCACAACTTTACAGACACTTGGATCATATTTTGATTAAATTTTATTAGCGTTGCTCTTCGATTATGACATTTTTCACTGTCAGCCTTCGACCGTTAGAGGGTGTCATCTTCAAGGCAGTTTAATAATATTTAATTTGTCAAGGACCTAGTTATTCTGTACTAAAATTAAATTCTATTGTTGGCTTTATACGGTTATCAAACTGTTATATTAATAGCAAGCTTATGTTTGCTTTTTCATTTTTTTCATATTTCATAGATTTACCTATTCTAACATCTTAAACAATTGCGTAAATACACTACTGAGGACGATAACTGTAATTGTTATCGAAACGTATAGATTTACGTAAACTATAAAAATAAACCGTTAAAAAACCCCAAAACAGCTAAGTATTCTAATTATAAACGGAGCAGTTGTAAATTTTACACTCTATAAGATGGTGATAATACCAATTATAGATAATAAATTATCTAACACACTATAAAATAAATAGTTGATGTACTTGCTCAAGGAGAGATATTTATCAGCTGTTTAATATTATTACATATTCGCCTTATAACTGTTTGATTTTTATAAAATTAATTCTCGCTAAGATCATGATAACAGTTAAGATTAGGTTTCGGCATATTTGGGAGAAAATAAATGTCATTCGTTGATCGTTATATTATTTTATTCGATCTTTAAAAATAATTAGAGAAGGAACCTGTTCGTGAATACATTTTATCAAATAAAGACCCCTCCGAACATGCATGAAAATAAACTAAACTCATTCTCACTCACTCCCTCTTTTACTAATTTTTTGATGTGCTTAAAAGTCTTTGTTTTACTGTTAGTCAGTACATGCACCTTTTATCACTCTATAGAAAATGCATGTGTCATGCAATACCACATTATAAATGTTTTGTATCAAATTGTGGATTTCCCTATGTAAACTGTTAAACATACGATTTTCTTTAAATTTTGCTATCGCTCATTATGTACAAAAATTTAAAATTCCAAAAATAACCTGCTTTATAGTGTGTAATTTACGTGAAATGGATATGAAATCAAGACACGTACTAATTAGTGTTTTCAACGAATTCCTACATCAATATTTTATATGCCAAATACCTATAAGATAAATTATTAATTCTGCAGGATTATCATAACAATTAATCTAGGAATCAATTATCACCAAAAACACAGAGTTTGGATCTAACATCTAAATCATTCTATTTAATGAAATCAATTACAAACAAAAATGTGCAAACATAAAAAAGTAACTTAAAAATAACTCCGAATAAAATATAATCCGTGGCAGACGCAGACATTTTTTGCAGGTTGAACCGGATTAAAATTTATTCATCTGCAGAATCTGACCTATCCTCACTTTCGCAACTATAGGATAGGGCAGTTTTGCAAGTTTTTTTTTTATACGAGTACGTGCATCTGGCAAATATCCAGATAAATTCGACGCATTTTTGTTGTATTTTTTAACCTAGTTTGTATCAAAATATTATACGTACTTGAACTATTATTATTTTTATTTTTTCGTTCATTATTAAGATTCGTATCTTAATCCATTTAGTAACTAACTATTTTATAATTATCATAAATTTTAAGTTAACCTACTTAAATATAAAGCCTTATTACCGGATATTAATGAAAAATAATGTTTCCTAACCTTGAAGAAGTAAAAATTTCCGTAAATAGATCGTAACAGTTACGTAATTGATATGTCTAAACAGTGATAAATTTTGAACTTAAGCACAAATTCACCTATACGATTATCAAATGCGTGACAATATTTTAAGGTTACGAATTAATATGAATGACACCCATAAATTTTTTGACCTCTCCATATAAAAAAAATTCACAAATTATATATGCAATTGCATAATTATTCAAAAGAATTTGTTGCGGGATTATGAAGATTTAGGAGAATGCGATATTTTACTGTTTCGTGTAATTAAATTAATGGAAAAAGTGAAAAGCACTTGTCTTAATACAAACTAGAACAACTGATAAAAGCATCATTGCATATTGAATTTAAATTTAATTAAATGTGGTAAGTAATACGCAGCCTCCCTATTTTGTTTAGTCCGATACGTAAAATTGAATTTTTTAAATTTTAACCTTCCAACCTACATATACGTGTGTAGATATAGAAGGTTATGCAATCGACTTGTTATTCACTATCGGGTGGGTGAATGTTTGGGTGGTTTGTGGGTGGGTGGGAGTGGGCGTCTGCGTGCATGCGTGCGTGAGTCTGTGTGTGTGGGTGTGCGTGCGCGTGTGCGTGTGCCTGAGCGAGTGCGTGTGCGTCAGCGTAGGGGCTGTGTTGGTGTTTGGGTAAGTAGGTGTGTGGGTGTGTGGCTGCGTACGTGCAAGCGTACTTGCTTGCTTGCTTCCTTTCTTGCTTGCGTGAGTGCGTGCGTGCTTGCGCGACTGCGTGTGTGAGCGGGTGCGTGCTTGCTTGCATGCTTGTTTGCGTGCGTGCGTGCGTATTTGCGTGTGTGTTCGTGCGTGCGTGCATGCTAGGTTGCGCGAGGGCCTGCGTGCGTGCGCACGTGCGTGCGTGCGTGTGTGCGAGTCCGTGCGTGCGCGTGTGCGTATGCGTGTTCGTGTACGTGTTCGTGTGCGTGTGGGTGTGCGTGTGCATGTAGTATGCGTGCACGTCTGCGTGTATGTGCACGTGCGTGTGCGTGTGCGTGTCGTGCAAGTACGTGTATGTGTACGTGTGCGTGTGCGTGTGCGTGTGTGCGTGTGCGTGCGTGTGCGTGTGCGTGTGCTGTGCGTGTCGTGTGTGCGTGTGCGTGTGCGTGTGCGTGTGGTGTGTGCGTGTGCGTGTGCGTTGCGTGTGTCGTGCGTGTGGTGTGGTGTTCTGTGCGTGTTCGTGGCGTGCGTTCTGTGGTGTGTGTGGTGTGCGTGGTGTGTCTGTGTGCGTGCGTGTGGTTGTGTGCGTGTTGCGCTGTGCGTGGGGTGCTGGGTGTTCTGTGCGTGTCGTGTTGCGTGTGCTGTGCGTGTGCTGTGCTGTGAGTGTGTGTGTGGTGTGTGTGCGTGCGTGTGCGTCGTGCCTGTGCGTGTGCGTGTGCGTGGCGTGGGTGCTGTGTTGGTGTTTGGTGTAGTTGTGTGTGTGGGTGTCGTGTGCTGTCGTGCAGTTCGTTTGCTGTGCTTGCTGTCGTGTTGCTGTGCTGTGCGTGGTGCGTGCGTGCGCGACTGCTGTGTGAGCGTGGTGCGTGTTGCTGTGCTGCTGTGTTGCGTGCGTGCGTGTCGTGTATTGTGCGTGTGTGTTCGTGCGTGCGTGCATGCTAGTTGCGCGTAGTGCCTGCGTGCGTGGCACGTGCTGCGTGGTGTGTGCGGTCGTGCGTGCGTGTGTGCGTATGCGTGTGTCGTGTCGTGTTCGTGTGCGTGTGGGTGTGCGTGTGCATGGTATGCGTGCGCGTGCGTGTATGTGAGTGCGTGTGCGTGTGCGTGTGCACGTGTTGTGTACGTGTGCGTGTGCGTGTGCGTGTGCGAGTGCGTGTGCGTGTGCGTGTGCGTGGCGTGTGCGTGTGCGTCGACGTGTGCTGTGCGTGTGCGTGTGCGTGTTCGTTGTGCGTGTGTCGTGTGCGTGGCGTGTGCGTGTGTGCGTGTCTTGTGCGTGTCGTGTGCGTGTGCGTGTGCTGCGTGTGCGTGTGCGTTGCGTGTGCGTGTGCGTGTGCGTGTCGTGTTCTTGTGCGTGTTCGTGTGCGTGTGCGTGTGCTGTGGTGTCGTGTGCGTGTGCGTGTGCTGTGCGTTCGTGGTGCGTGTGCGTGTGCGTGTCGGTGGTGTGCGTGTGCAGTGTGCGTGTTGCGTGTGTGCGTGTGCGTGCTGTGCGTTTCTGCTGGTGTGCGTGTGCGTGTGCGTGTAGCGTGTGTGCTGTGTGCGTGTGTGTGTGTGCGTGTGCGTCGTGTGCGTTTGTGATGTGTGCCTGTGCGTGTGTGCGTGTGTGTGTGCGTGTGCGTGTGCGTGTCGTGTCTGTGTATGTGCGTGTGCGTGTGCGTGTGCGTGTGCGTGTGTCGTGTGTGCGTGCGTGCGTGTGCGCGTGTTCGTGTGCGTGTGTGCGTGTGTGTGCGTGTGTGTGTGTGCGTGCGTGTGTGCGGTGTGCGTGTGTGTGGTGTGCGTGGTGTGTGGTTGGTGCGTGTGTGTGTGGGTGTGCGTGGTCGTGCGTGTGTGGTGCGTTGTGCGTGTGGTGTGGTGTGTGTGGCGTGTGTGGTGCTGTGCGTGGTTGCGTGGGTGTTGCGTGGGTGTCGTGTGGTGCGGTGTTCGTGTGCGTGGCGTGCGTGTGTGTGGGTGCGTGTGGTGTGTGGCGTGTGTGTCGGTGTTCGTGTGCTGGTGTGCGTGTTGTGCGTGTGTTGCGTGTGTGCGTGTGTGTTGTGGTGTGTGCGTGTGTGTTGCGTGTGTGTGGTGTGCGTGTGCGTGTGCGTTGTGCGTGCGTGTCGTGTGCGTGTGGTGCGTGTGTGTGGTGTGTGCGGTTGCGTGTCGTGTGCGTGTGCGTGGCTTGCGTTCGTCGTGCGTTCTGCTTGTGTGCGGTGCGTGTGGTGCGGTCGTGCTGTGGTGTCGTTCTGCGTTGTGGATGTGCGTGTGTGCTGTGGTTGCTGTGGGGTGTCCGTAGTGTGTGCGTGTGCGTTGCGTGTGGTGTGCGTGTGCTTGTGTTGTTGTGTCGTGGTGGTGTGGTGCGTGTGTGCGTTTTGCGTGTGTGCGTGGGTGTGCGCGTGTGTGCGTGCGTGCTTGTGTGTGTCGTGTGTGTCGTTGTGTGCGATGCTGTGGTGTTGGTGTTGTTATGTGCGTGTGTGCTAGTGAGTGCGTGTTGTGTGCGTGTGTGTAATCTGTGCTGTGTCTGTGTGGTGTCTGTGTGTGTGGTTGGGTGTGTGTGTGTGTGCGGTGCTGTCGTGATGGTGTGTGGTGTGGTGTGCGTGTGATGTGGTTGATGGTGCTTGTGGTGATGTTGCGTGGTTGTGGTGTGTTGATTGCGTGGTTGCGTTGTCTGCGTTGGTGTGGTGTGCAGTGTCTTGGATGTTCTTGTGCGTTTGCTGCTGGGTGTGGTTCCGTTGCTGCGTCTGTCGCGCTCGTTCGTGTGTGTGCGTGTGCTGTGTGCGTGTGTGCGTTGGTTGCGTGTGCTGTGTGTGTGTGCGTGTGCTGTGGTGTGCTGTGTGCGTGTGCATGTGTGGTGCGTGTGGGTGTGTGCTGCGTGGTGTGCGTGTGCGTGTGACGTTGTGCGTGTGCTGGTGCGTGTCGTGGTCGTTCGTGTGACGTGTGTGCGTTGTGCGTGGTACTGCGTGTGCGCGTTGGCGTCGTGTGCGTGTGTGTGCGTGTGCGTGTGCGTGTGCTGTGCGTGCGTGTGCGTCTGTGTGCGTGTGCGTTGCGTGTGCGTCGTGTGTTGAGTGTGTGCTTGCGTGTCATGTGTTGCGTGTGTGCGTGTCGTGCGTGTGCTGTGCGTGTGGTACGTGTGTGCGTGTGTGGTGTGCTGTGTGCGTGTGTGGTGTGTGTGCGTGTGTGTGTGCGTGTGTGTGGGTACGTGCGTGTGCGTGTGCGTGTGCGTGTTGTGTGCGTGGGTGTGCGTGTGCGTGTGTGCGTGCGTGTGCGTGTGCGTGCATGTGCGTGTGTGTGCTGTGCGCGTGTGCGTGTGTGCGTCGTGTGCGTGTAGTGTGCGTGTGCGTGTGTGCGTGGTGTGCGTGATGTGCGTGTGCGTGTGACGTGTGTCGTGTGCTGCGTGTGCGTGTGCGTGTGGGTGTGTGTGCGTGTGCGGTGTGCGTTGTGCGTGGTCTGTGCGTGTGCGTGTGCGTGCGTTGCGTGTGCTGGTGTGCGTGTGCGTGTGCGTGTGTGCGTGTGAGTGTCGTGTGGTGTTCTTGTGTGTGTGCGTGTGTGTGCGTGGTGTGCGTGTGTGCGTGTGCGTGTCGTGGTAGTGGCGTGTGCGTGTGCGTGTGTGCGTGTGGTGTGCTGATTGCGCGTGTGCGTGTCTGTGCGTGTGCGTTGCGTGTTCGTGTAGCGTGTTGGTGCGTGTGTCTGTGGTGGTGCGTGTCTGCGTGTGTGCGTGCGTGTGCGTGTGTGTGCGGTGTGCGTGTGCGTGTGTGCGCGTCTGCGTGGTGCGTGGTGCGTTGTCGTGTCGTGTGTGCGTGTGCGTGTGTGCGTGTGCGTGTGTGTGCGTGTGCGTGTGCGTGTGACTGTGTGCGTGTCGATTGTGCGTGGCGTGTGCTGTGACAGTTCGTGTGCATGTGCGTGTGCGTGCGTGTGCGTGCGTGCGTGTGAGTGCGTGGCGTGTTCGTGCGTGTGCGTGCGTGTGTGTGTGCGTGTGCGTGTGTGTGTGTGTGCGTGTGCGTGTCGTGTGCGTGCGTGTGCGTGTGCTGCGTGTGTCGTGGTGTGTGTGGTGTGTGTGGCGTGTGCGTGTGCGTGACATGTTCGTGTGTCGGATGTGCGTGTGCGTGCGTGTGCGTGTGCGTGTGAGTGCGTGTGTGCGTGTCTGTGCGTGTGTGCGTGCGTGTGTGTGTGCGGTGTGCGTGTGCATGTGTGTGTGTGCGTGTGTGTGCGTGTGCGTGTGCGTGTGCGTGTGTGTACGTGTGCGTGTGCGTGTCTGTGCGTGTTCGTGTGCGTGTGCGTGTGCGTGTGAGTGTGCGTGTGCGTGTTCTTGTGCTGTGTCGTGTGCGCTGTGAGTGTGCGTGTGGCGTGTGCGTGATGTGCAGTGTCGTGTGCGTGTGCGTGTGTTGTGCAGTGTGCGTGTGTGCGTGTGCTGGTGTGTGCTGTGCGTGCGTGTGTGCGTGTGAGCGTGTGTGCGTGTGTGCGTGTGTGCCTGTGTGCCTGTGTGTGTGTGTGTGTGTGTGATCGTGTGCGCGTGTGCGTTTGTGAATGTGTACGTGTGAGTGTGTGCGTGTGCGTGTGCGTGTGTGCCTGTGCGTGTGTGCGTGTGTCGTGTGTGTGTGCGCGTGACGTGTTGCGTTGTGCGTGTGTGCTGTGTGCGTGGTGTGTGCGTGTGCGTGTGTGCGTTGTGTGCTGTGACGTGTGTGTGTGCGTGTGTGCGTGTGTGTGCGTGTGTGTGCGTGTTGCGTGTGTACGTGTGCGTGTATGTGTATGTGCGTGTGTGGTGTGTGCGTGCGTGGTGCGTGTGTGTGTGTGCCTGTGTGTGTGTGATCGTGTGCGCGTGTGCGTTTGTGCGTGTGTACGGTGTGTGTGCGTGTGCTGTGTGCGTGTATTTGCGTGTGTGCGTGTGTCTGTGTGTGAGTGCTGCTTGTGTGCGTGTGTGCGTGTGTGTTGCTGTGTGCGTGTGCTGTTGCGTGTGCGTATGTGCGTGTGTGCGTGTGCGTGTGATGCTTGTGTGCGTGTATGCTGTGTGCGTGCGTGTGTGCGTGTGTGTGTGCGTGTGTGCGTGTGTCGTGTGTGCTGTGTGCGTGTGTGTGCGTGACGTGTGGTGCTGTGTGCGTGTGTGCGTGTGCGTGTGTGAGTGTATGCGTGTGTGCACGTGCGTGTCTGTGTGGATGTATGTTAGTATCCACGATTGCGGCGCGCAATTTTTTGATAGTCCCAGGACCACCTGTGGTTACTTTCAGGTAAGCGAGTTATTTGAGTATTTTCAGCGAGCTGTCAACTGGCGTAATTAGTCATGTCAACCCCTATTGTGTCATTTCAAATTATCTGCCACCGTTTTCCAGTTCTTATGTCAATTTTAACCTCTATTTTGACTTATTTATGGTAAGCGATCCTATTGTAAACTGACAGAATGCCCGACCACTGAGCAGTCGAACACAATACCGTTTTCCTGCCAGTTTATACCGTAACAAGACACACCCACAGACATCCAGATGTGATGGCCGATCTTGGCGAAACTTGTCCAAAAGTTGTAAAATGAGCTAATAGGTCGATTTAGCGATAGTGAAGTAAAAGTTGATTGCATAACCTTCTATACCTATATATGGATAAGTAGGTTGGAGAGTAAAAATGGTGTTCAAATTATTAGATTTCCTTTAATTTCCATTTAGTAGCTTGGAAGGTCGTATGGTGTTCCACACCAGATATGTTCTTTTCTAATCCAGGCGTTTTGTTCGTTTTCGAAATATTTAATTACAACATAATAATTCCATGAATCGAACTTGTCCGGACAAAAAACATAATAATTTAACTAAATATTTTTCGAATTAATATAAGATCAATAAATGAAGACCGCGACACGACGATCGATTAAAATCTTAGTGCCACTTTAACGAACGAATTTTAATTAAAAATTATGTACATTACTTAATTCAGAATACATACTAGTATATAATTATGTATATTATAATAATTATTTGGAAATTAAAATTAAATACATAATAATTATGCTGAGATTAACATTATGTACGTAATAAATCAAAGAATAAACAAATGGACATAATAATAAATGAGCCATATACAAAATATTAATTCCAAAATTAAAGATATGTACATAATAATAGAAAATCCTTAAAGTTATGTACATAATAATTTAATAATTAAAATTGTATGCAAAATAATGCAGTTTATATTCAAATCATACAATGACAATAATTCAGGTTTTTCGCGAGTGTAGTATGCAATAAGGTTGTTTCTCTGGATGTTGTTTCGCCTCTACTGCTGTTGTCTCTGACTCCTGCCCAAAACCAACCTTTCGGCAAAGTCAAATTTGCGATATTCAACTGCTTGACTCGAATCGAACTGACGTCCTGCTGTCCTGCCTCCTGTTAATATCAGATGTTTGTACACTTTCACCAGTTTCACTTCTTTTTCCGTTTTCTTCTTGTTGCTTACTGTTCTTCTTGTTGTGGACGTTGTTGGTGTAGGTGATTCTTGTGAGGGTGAAGTTTTCTTTGTGTGACAATGTTTAGCGAGTGATACTTGCCTGAAGATGGTAAATGGAACTTTGGGTATTGAAAGGAATAAGAATTATTATAACGCTCTTTAGATATACACAGATAAACAGATGGGCGTATTTACTGATATATCGCAGTAGTACACATTTACGAATTATGAGCTTTTAACATTAACGAAATTGTTGAATACGCTAAATTACAATAAGGTTGTAACCTTCATCATAACCGTTTTTCAAATTCAAATGTGCGGAGTACGCAGTCATGTGCTATCAATCCTCATTGTTAGTAATATAAACGCAATAATTTTTTAGTAACTTACTTTGTGAATAATGGGACTACATCAAAAGTCTCAACTAAGGTGCTTTCTTTGATTCTCTCTTTTGTTTATTATTATCACTATGTAGCTTGAACTTTTGACGAATGACTTTGATTTTTCTACGATTAGTTGCAACTGCTTGGGCAACTATTTTGCGAGTTCGTGTAATAGTCATCCCATTGAGATGACCTGATCTGTACGGATATGATTTCTTCCACTGAAATTCATCTAGGTACAATGCCGTAGTTGAGACGCTAAGCTAGAGCGTTTCTGCCGTGTTGTCAAGTGCGGTTTCAGAAAGGTTATATACCACATTCTTTTGTGGTAGTTCTGTATGTTGGCATTATTTTTTTGTTTTTGATATAACACGTTGAATTGGCACTGCTGCTTTTCTATGATCAAGCTGGTGCTCGTCTCTTCTCGAAAATTTGATAGTACCACGTTTTTCCATGGAGGGAATGAATTGTGTTACTCAGTTGTAAGTGTTTAATTGTTTGTGTTATCAAACTCTCTCCCTGTATCGTGGGTGGACCCTCTTATTAAAACCACGCTTGCTCTCCGTAATACGTTGTTTGTGAATTTCAGTGCCTTCTACTTTGGTACAATCCTTCCTTATCTACAGCGTGTAAGAAATACCATGCTCCACAGCAACTCTGGGTCGTAGTTTCACAAACTGCATAAGGTTTCGTAGTGACTCCTCCCTGTACTGGTAAGGATCAAGCTAATTTTGATGTGTTCACGAGTGCTGTGTGTGAGAGAGAGAGAGAGATGAGAGTAGAGGAGAGTGAGAAAGTGAGAAATAGAGAAGAGGAGAGAGAGAGGAAGATGAGAGAGAGGAGAGAAACGAGGGCGAGACGGAGACAGAGGGACGAGGCGAGAGAGCAGACGAGAAGGGACGGAGGGGAGAGGAGAAGAGTGACGAGGCAGACGGGAAGACGGGACAGAGCGGAACGGAACGGACATACGGGACAGGGACGGAGACGAGGAGAATGCAGACGGAGACGAGACGGAGACGGAGACGGAGACTTTAGCTCTACACTGTCCACATAAAATAATCATAGTAAAACGGTTTAAAAATATATTATCCTATTCCATACAGTTCTAATATATTCACACTTAACTAAGTAGCTACCTTGTTAACAATTAACATAAACGTAAAGAATGGGAAAACAATTTGACTGTAAGATTTAGACGGCGGCGTCGGGGGCGAATTTGGATGTCCTACTACCTTCCACTCGTTCGATACGACGGCTTATTGCTGTCGAAGTCGTTTCTGTAAATAAATATTAATACTCCCTAGTTACACTCAATGAGGAACGTAATATTTAAATGATTAATAACGTTGCGTTTAATTAATTATTTATGCTGGATACGGCCTTGTCTACAAAAGAAAAGAATTTATAAACAAACTACTGGTTATTTAAAACGGGGGTTACGCAGATCTAGGTCACTAGTGAAAATCGATATCCCGAGTTCACGGTTGTACGCATGACGAGCGTTCACCGGTCTAATTGCTTGCTGCTCTTTACCTTCAGTAATTTCTGGAAGACAGACAGGCGCGTATGCTTCGTGAAGCAATTTACCTTCGCGATCTATTACGTTCGAAAATATGACTACCTCCAGAGGTTTACTCTCGCATTAAATTTAGACTGGGCTGATTATACACGTTTGGTTGTATAATTAATATATATGCGCGTTATCTTCTGGCATGTAATTTTCTGGTGGTGATTTCTTTTATGCAAATGAAGGAAATCTCACGTAGATACAAACGAACGTTACCTAATTGTATACGCACAAAACGCGTATTTATTAAAGGCGGTTTTTATACTTGCGGAACAAGCTGGTGGAAAACAATTAATTGATTGCTTTCTTGAAATTCGATTACTAAGCGCGTGGTTATCGATGTACGGTTTTCTTCTACTACAGGTCTTTGACGGATACTCTACGTTTAATTCGTTTGTGATTACAGGCACTTCGGTCTTCGCCAGCGAGCTGGTAAATTCAGGTGTTTAGAATGTAAGTGAGAGTAAATGATAAAAGCTGCAGGTCTATACAGTCTTACTTAGCTCCCGTCGTCAGGTATATGGTAGAGTGGTGTGTGTTTTTACTCCCGGATTCTCGGGGGTGACCCGTCGCTCTCTGGGGGTTTTGTGTGTATATTATGCGTGTGTATACTCCCGACTGCCTCGTGGCCTAGCCCGTTGCTGTCTGGGGGTTTTTGTGTGTGTTTTTACTCCCGACTGCTTCGGGGTGACCCGTCGCTCTCTGGGGGTTTTGTGTGTGTATTATGCGTGTGTATACTCCCGACAGCCTCGTGGCTTAACCCGTTGCTGTCTGGGGTTTTGTGTGTTTTACTCGACTGCTTCGGGTGACCCGTCGCCTCTGGGGTTTTGTGTGTTATGGGTGTATACTCCGACTGCTTCGTGGCCAGCCCGTTGCTGTCTGGGGGTTTTTGTGTGTTATGTACTGAATTACTCTACAGACTTACGTGTCGTTAATCACAAAGATCGAGGATAGCGATTGATTTACAAAAGGTTCGCGGTGCGCGTTTGCAAATACAGGGAGCTAAACTCGCGGTGGCTATCACTAGGTCTGCGGCGATTTACTTTAACGTAACCGTCACGTGCAGGTGTTCTGGAACCGGAGTTAGTCTAACGGACTAACTAATACAGGAGCTGGTAAAACCAACTAAATAATTCTCGGCGGCGGGATGCGTTCACGAGGCGCGACGGAACTCTTCTACTGCTGCTACTGGTCTGGTCGGCTACGGCTACTGGTCGGCTACGGCTACTACTTACTGAAGTAATAATACTTAATCCTTTCAAAAGGTACGCGGCGCGGTTCTTATAGGGGACTCTCGGTAGGCGGTGGTGGCTTCCGTTTGGGGGAATCCTTTCTGTAATTGGCGGAGATTACTCTGACGTATAAAACATTGAATGTTTTATAAAATCTACGTTGGAGGGGAAACAAATTAATTTTTGTTGTGCAATCAAAACGAAATAATAAGAAATATTAAGTTAGGTACTAAGTAATACGGAATACTAAGAAATATTAGATTAAGTCTTGCAGGTGTTTGAATACTAAGAAATCTTACATCATTTCTTTTACGAGGGCTGATTGTTAAATAATTAATTAAAAAAATTCAGTAGTAATGAATTGCGGTTCGTTACACTTGGGACTTTTTTGCACAAAAATAGCCTTAATGTCTTCACTTGTCTATGCGGCTTCCTTCACCATATCCTTTTTTAAACCAAGGGATTTTTCTTTTGCCACATCACAAAGGTGGTTGTGGCGCTCACCAAGTTTTGTAAACATAATATATTGAACCGCGTCACCAGGTACCGTTTGTATCTACTCAATATATAATCCGTAGGATTTTACAAAAATTCTAATCCGCTTTTCTTATTCCTTGAACTTCTTTGTAAAAGCAATAAGGGTCATACATATCCATAAACATCGAATTGCGGACAATGAAACAAGTTTGTCATTTTAATGTTCAAAGGGGTAGTTCGGCTCTTACCAAAATATTGCTTACTGTTAGAAATGAAGTTTTGACCCTTTCTTATAGGAATTTATGCTTTGGTAATTATGAAATAAATTTGAATGAAACCAACTGCATTTTAGATTAAAAAAAGAGCTTATTTCTGTACAAACAAATGAAATGTTTGTACGCCATTAATTGTTTATAATAAATTATTGAGAAGTTATGAATTTTGCTCAAATTTTAGAAATGCCTCCTTTAAAAACGTATTACTAAAAATCCGTTACTGTAAATACAAACGTATTTATACACGCTGAAAAGGGATCCTTATGCTTTAACTTGACATAATATTTTGGTAAATTTAGTTATCATTGGTGAACATAAAAAATAAGTTACCCGGCTCGATAATTTGAAAATTTTTGCAAACAAGGTACCAATGTAAGTGTAAAATGCTTACAATATTTAAAGGTGTAGCAAATTGAAATAAAAAATATATTCTGACAAAAAAAGGATGCATTACACCCTGGCAAGATCTGAGTACGGAGTTATAAAGTAATTAATAGTATATAAGTATTTTGTTGTATTTGTGCTTTTATACAAAATTTGAACTAAGTGATATTTTATAATAATTTGGCAGGTGGTAGGCATGTATATTCCATGCCAGCCGGGGAGGTACCACCACCCTTACCATGGGCTCCTTAATATTGGGTCTGAGCTCGGTAAGGGCTGCCGGTTACCTTTTCCATCATCCTTAATCTATTTTCATCCTTATTCTTCCTTCTCGCCCTCACTATCTTCGTATCGGATTAAAAGTCCCAAATTAAAAAATAAGATGGCTGATGTTTCTAGGGTAATAAATTCCGGACGTAAAATCCTGCCCCATTCAGATGTCCGGGAGGGCAGAGCCCAAGCGACCACGGTCATCGAAAGTATCAACTTTCTGAGTCACTACTGCAACATCCGCGATATCAGGTCTAATGTTAATGCTATTCACCAACATCTTGAACAATTACAACCTGATATTTTGTTTCCATCTGAAACACAAGTCTCCTCTGAAAGCAATTTCCTCAATACCACCTTCACTCTAACTTTCGATACAAAGGAGGCGTATGTGCCTACATCAAGGACAGAATTGCTTGCAAGAGGGTTTCTTCCTTAGAAAATAAAAATTTTTACGTGATTTGGTTTAAACATTCTGGTCCTAATTTTGTGAAATTCTACTGTTGCATTTATAGGTCTCCTAATGACAGAACTTTCAAGACTTCTTCGATTACCTTAGTATGAAAGTTGACTATCTCCAGTCTCAGTTTCCATTTGCGATATCTCAATTGTAGGCGATTTCAATGTCCATAACTCTAATTGGCTTAAGTTTTCATCTACTACAAATCCCGCTGGTCATAGTGCAGAAACGTTTGCTATTTCATGTGATCTCACCCAAATGATTTCTGAACCCACAGGAATCCCTGATAACCCTATCCATACTCCACATCTTCTAGATCTCTTTCTTACATCAAACCCTCTTGTTTTTAGAACTTCCGTTCTTTCGGGTTTAGATTTTTCCGCCCGTTGTCTAATAAAAATCATTTCTACTGTACCTAATTCCACTGTTGTTCGCAAAACCGATAGAACCTTGTGGTGTTTTAAGTCAGGTCGATGGAGTGATTTACGGGACTTCTTTGCAACCTTTCCATGGCGTGAATATTGTTTTAAGTCGTCCTCTTCTTCGGACATCGCTCTTTCAGTATCTGAAGTCATCCTCATGGGAATGGAGTTATACATTCCCAAAAAACAGTACCATATAGGTCATTCACGTTCCCAACCCTGGTTCAATAAGGCTTGTGCTGATGCAATATCTTTAAAAAATAAATATTACATTAAATGGAAATCTAATAAATCGGTCGAAAGTCATGTAGAATACGTTGGTGCCAGAAATATCTGCAAAAGTGAAATCACTAAAGCTAAAAAGTTGTGCGAACAACGAAAATGCAATGAACTAGCTACATCTCCATTAGGTAGTCGTAAATTTTGGTCTTTAGTTAAAGCCATTAGTAAAAACTTTGGAACATTTTCATCTCCCCCCCTGACGTCTATTGACGGATCGGTAGTTGCTGATTTTGTAGACAAAGCCAACGTTTTTGTGGATTTGTTTGCATCAAACGCGTGTCTCAATGATTCTGGAAAAGATGTGCCCCTAGTCAACTCTTCTTCATACGCTATGAAACCAATTCATTTTCGGTACAAGCTCTCGGAATCGATCAGCAGTAGGCTTGATCTCAATAAGGCGACTGGCCCAGACGGTATCCCAGCTATTGTCTTAAAGAAATGTTTCCCCGAACTAGTACCAGTCCTATCTAAGATCTATACGATCTCTATGTCTTCTGTGAAATTCCCTTCATCATGGAAGTTAGCAAATGTTCAACCTATTCCCAAAAAAGGCGATAAGACCGATCCCTCAAACTACCGACCAATTGCCATCACTTCCATTTTGTCTAAAATCATGGAAAAAGCCATCAATCGGCAAATGCTCACGTTCCTTGAAACTAACAAACTCCTTAGTGACCACCAATATGGGTTTATGCAAAGTCATTCAACAGGCGATTTTCTTTCATATGTGACCCAAGTTTGGAACAATACAGTAGAGCACTCCGGTGAAACAGTGGTAGTCGCTTTAGATATCTCAAAGGCATTTGACCAAGTTTGACATAAGTGTTTACTGGCCAAACTCACCTCGTTTGGGTTAAATGATACGCTCATCAACTGGGTTTCTAGTTTCCTTGATAAAAGACGAATACGTGTCGTAGTTGATGACTTTTTTCAAAAGAAGTTAGCATAAACGCGGGCGTACCACAGGGATCCGTTATAGCGCCTACACTTTTTATGCTGTACATAAATGGCCTTATTTCATCAACAACTAACCCCATCCATTGATTTGCTGACGATAGCACTCTTCACTGTAGTTCATCTCAGTCTACTCATAGTGATAACCCACCTTCTATGTCAAATCAAGAAATTAAAGCTGAAATGGAAAATTCAATCAACAAAGCCGTTCAACGTATTCTCGAATGGGGAAGCAATAATCTTGTTAAACTTAATGCTAACAAAACTCCGTGTTGCCTTATGTCCGCCAAAAAAGATCGATCATTTCCTGTTGTAAGTATGAATGGCTCAGATCTTAAGTTTTCACACTCTATTACTCTGTTGGGTACGACTGTATCTTCAAATCTCTCATGGGTTGACCATGTTCTGTCAGCTACCAAAACAGCTGCACGTAAAGTAGGCTACTTGCACAGATCTAAGGAGTACTTTACCTCTCGACAACTCCTTCTGTTGTATAAGGCCCAAATTCCGCCTCATCTGGAATATAATTCTCACCTCTGGGTTAGTGCTCTCCAATACGCTCTCGATATCGTTGATCGTATTCAGAAGAGAGCGATTAGGCTTATAAATGGCCCGTCCTTAGCTACTCACATACAGTCCCTTGAGCATAGAAGGATGGGTTCAGTTCTTTCTTTGTATTATCGTTATTACAACGGCTATTGTGGTGCTGAATTATATTCTTTGATGCCATCTCGGGCTATCTTTGCGAGAAACACTCGGTTCGCTCATCCACATCATCAGTATGCAGTACAAATCTCCACTTGTCGTACCAAACGAGCGCAATCCACATTTTTCTACACGGCTTCTAAACTCTGGAATGATCTCCCTAGTTCCTGTTTTCCTCTCACTTATGATATGAGAAAATTTAAGGTAGCTGTTCATAGGCATCTATTGGCAATTCATTATCCCTCTATCCATCCTCCTAAGTGTTCCTGAGTGCTTTAGCATGATAGGCCTAATTTAGCCTGTTCAGGTCCACAATCATAAAAAAAAAATAATAATTTCGAAATAATTAATTACCTGATTAATAATTACTCGCATTATGTAAGAAAATGTCATTATTTTTACAGTTTTAATTATCCCTTAATAATACAAAATCCTTTACTTCCAATATAATGAATAATTACACTGGTTAGGGTGCCGAAAAGCTGTTAATTTGTTTTAAGTCTAGTACCTCAACTGATTGTATCAGTACCAACCATTTTGATTTCTTACGTGTAGTTTACTAGATTTTGACTTCGATAGAAAAAAAAACATTTTTCCCTTAAAAAACAGAATTTATTACGTTATTCTATGTTATTCTATACAAAGAAATCTCCTTTTTCACGATTGTCGTGAATGACGTGTAGTGGGATAGTGACGTTGTATGTCCTAACAATAATCAGCCAACATGTGTTGATTCCATCTGCCGTGGTGTCTCTCCTCCATAGTTTTTAGGTCCTGGTGGAACCGCTATCCTTGTTCTTCACTATAGGATCCAAGATTCTCTGGGAATCGGTCAAGGTGACTATGGAGGAAATGTATTTGGATAGACATGTGACATCCTAAATTTTTGAAGTTCTCCAACATGTCACTTACAGTTACAGAATAGTAACTGGACTTGTGAATTCCGAGAAAGTTCTTAGCAACCTCAACAAACGAAGCCCACACCAATCATTCATTGAATGTATGAAATCAGGATCTTTTATCAATTGTCTGATTTGTGGGCCATTAAAAATGCCCGCTTATAACTTTTCTATGCTCAGACCAGGAAAATTTTGCATTATATAGGCAAAACATTGCTTATTTTGGTCTAGCGCCTTTACAAATTGCTTCATAAGCCCTACCTTTATATGTAAGGGGAGCAGTTTAATTTTCTCTCTTGAAACCAAAGGTATATTTATGACATTCGGTTGGCTGCTATTGCTTCACGTACAGACCAATTCGTCTTTAGCCAGTGTTCATCTTTGGCACGGCTGTCCCACAGGCATAAAGAACATGGATATTTAGTATATCCACTCTGACTGTCCCAGCAAGAAGTTCGATGTTCTCTATATTTTATTTTATCTAGCACAAGTGAAATAATCTGGTTTTCTTCCCTTAATATTGTAGAATGATCAATAGGAGGCGAACCGTACTTGTTACCATTTGGTAGGTATGCTGAAAGGCCCATGTTAAGAATAAGGCCTCACACATCAGAGCAAAACACAATATCCTTTTCGGGTTGAAAAAGTGGTAGCAGTTGTTGCTCTCTGGAACGATAGAATGTCACTTTAGCGCCTAAAGCCAGCAAGTTTGTTTCTCTTAATCTAGATGCCAATAAATCCGCAGATTCCTTAGACAGTTCAAGATCTCGTATTAAATCACTTAACTCATCTTGACAGAAAGGTTTTCGACCTGTAGACGTTGATTCTTCGAAATCACTCTCACTTTCATCTTCATTGGTGTTTGCTAAAGACGATGGTCCTGGAATAGGAGAAATTCTTGGAACTGGTACTGATCTCTGAAAAAAATTTTGGAACGGGCACATTCTCAGAATGTGGTAAGGGTCTAGGTCAGGATAACTCATTTTTTTTTATGTTGACGCCATGCAATTTAACACAGCAGAAGTTGCAATCGTCAACGTGATTTTTTGGTTCCTTCCATTCCATAGGCACTCCGAATCCATACGACTTCTTTTACCAGTAATGTTCATGGCACAGTTTAAAAACAATTCGGGGTATCCATGGCTTGCAATCATCCACAATTTTTAACTTATAGTAAGAAAAATAAGCACTTTTTACAAAACTCGTTATAGGTTTTTTGTACTTTTTAACTGTGTACTCACCGCAAATGCAACAAAACATATTAGCGTTATTTAAACAGCTTCTCCGCGATGGTTACATGGATTTACCTCGGTTTATAATAGGAAATGTATCAATATAATGACAAACCACGTCTGCGAACATACCGATGACAGCGAATATTATAAGTGAGATTAGAAAAAAAAGTGTACGTAGGAAAAATGTCAACAAAATATTTTCAGTGTTGCCAATGCATACTTCGTTTAGAACCATTAAAAGTTTGTCGGCACCAAAATTTTTTGTTTGATTTGTTGACCTATGTTATGATTTCGTGTTTATATGAAACCATTTTTAAAAATGTATATTAAGTTGTAACCTGTAAAACAAATGAGTTTCCTTTGACATTCAATTAAAAGTATGTAATGTAAATTAATAAAAAAAGCGCTAAAAAGATATACAGGAAAAGATTCACAATCATATTTGTAGGTAAATTTCGTTTCGAGAGCTACCTACATAACAAACAATAGAAAGATTACATTATCATGACCAGTGACCTGAGGTAAACACTGTAGTACCTTACCTATTTTCTGTATCGTCCTTACGCCTCTTGTTTCTTTTGAAATTCAAATTATTCATTTATATAAATTATTATAAGTTTTGTTATGAACGAATTAAAAATTATTGTTCATTTTATTAAATACATAAATAAAAAGTTTACCTCGAGTAGGATTTGAACCTACGACCTGTACTTTGTTAGAGTACCGCGATAACCAACTGCGCTATCGAGATTCAAGCCCCAAACGCTGTAAATTTTGTCTTTATGTATAGAACTGATGTAAATTCTAATATAAATTGATTAATACGTTTATATTTTAGACAATTTTAAGGGCGCTTTTGATCTCAATGACTTTTTCGGCATATGTGCTTATTCATCATTACACAATGCAGGGTATGACAAAAGTTCAATTATTTTGAGACAAGAAAAAAAGTTACGGTCAAATTTCTTTAAAAATCATTGATATCCACAATTAATTCGTTAAATATCTTGCTTAATTACCGCCGATTGTTAAAAATTTGTCATACCCTGGCCAAGACATTTATGTATTGTAATGTCCCCCAGGTACCCTATCTTGAAAAGTGTAATTTGAACTTATTTGCAAGAATACAAATTTCAGAACAAACCAAAGGCTAAGTGATTTATCTTGACTTTACTGACAATAATGTTACTATTACTCAAATTAATTGCTTGCCTTACTTTTACTTTCCTGACAATAATTAAAAGATTAGAATTTATTTAGAAGTCTGATATTTAGTTACTGGCAAACCTCAAATCTGATCAAAAGAATTGGCCGTCTAGTGGTAAGTACGTTATGTTATTTAAATTAGATAGGCTTGATGAGGTTCAGTGTTGCTCCATGTGGGGCAGGTAAACAATGAAACTACTCAATTTAAAATTAATGAGCTTTACGCAATGATGGTTCAACCCGTTAATGTACTACTGTGGGAAGGATCACCAAGAAAACTCACCTTATTCTTATATAAGTAATTGCACAAATATATTAATAAATCAAATAACACAAAAAACAATGAAAGGAAGGATCACCAAGAAAACTCACCTTATTCTTATATAAGTAATTGCACAAATATATTAATAAATCAAATAACACAAAAAACAATGAAAGGGTTAAATATGTAACAAAACACCATTAAATCCGGTTAAAGTGCGTACAAAATTATTAAGAAAAAAATAAATAAAAATTAGTTTAGCTGCATATAAACACAATAAAAAAACCATATAATCCCATCCACAATTGTGTCATAAAATAAATCAGAATAAAAATGTAATACCAAACATGTGGCCCTTTAAAACCAATCATGCCGGTCTTTGAGTAAATAAGAAAATAAAACAATAAGTCAAACTACGGTAGATATAAAATACAACAACAGTAAAATTGCTGGTGATAAGGTAAATGCAAGGCCAAACAAAAAAGATAGGTGAGAAATTTAAACATACACAATTGTTTAGTGACTAATAAAGCACAAAATAGATACGTAAAATTACAATAAATTACATATAATGAGAAATCCGTTCGCAGGCAAACAATTCTAATTACACCTCGGATAAACCAGACGGAATCAAAGACAAAAAACTCATTAAACGAAGCCTTACAAAGGTAAGTTGTAAATAGATCATAACATCGCGACCGGTATATAAGTTTGAATGCTTTAGAAAAATACAGCATCCCTTTCTCAGGTTACACATTCATCTATACAACAATAAAAACAAGAAAAATGAATTCGAGGTGTTTAATGGTTATCTGGATCCAGGAATATGTAAACACTCGACAATTGCCTGTTTACAATTATAACCAAGCTTTATCCTGTACCCGTTCGTTCATGCCTACCTCTACATAAATATAAACAACAATGCTAATTCACCCAAATACAGGAGTGAGGGAGCCCTCTTTTATTTTAGCAGATTTCCGCTTACTGAGCCCGCGTGCGAATGAGATACCTTTGCAAGACAATGCTCGATTTTTAATACGTTACATAGGCTTGTAAAATTATTTGCTGCGAGCTTTCATTTATATAAAAATACTTGCTTACACTTGAATGTATTCCCTTTTATTAAACATTCGAGGCAACGCCTATTAATGATACATTAATTTTTGCAAAAACTTACATTAAAACCTACACAGAAAGAAAAGAACGAGTTAGCGTTTTAGTTTTTCTAGAAGGTACACGACAAATATTTATAAACCGAGCGGTTTACAATGGGAGCTTCTAATTAAAACGAATCAAAGCAATCCGGCTCAATCAACCGCAACGGCCTTCCCCTTCGATTTCAAACTAACTATAGCTACTCCCGAAAAACCACCCCTATTTGTCAAAGGTAATAAAAAAAACCAGAAACATTACGTTGGAACAGTTTCATATTAATTATTGAACGAAATCTTAATTTTAAAAATATGCATTCGTCCGTAACAAACCCTACATTTAGGTCTCGAGTTTCAACCTACCAAATAAAGATCCCTTTGGATTCGCGCTATGGTCCGACGTAATTAATTATTACATTTATGAAGTTTTTCCCTCCAGAATGTGCATACAGTAACTTTCAAAGATTCGTTATGGTCCCCGGCAATAAAGCAATGCCGAGCGTACACCTGCTTGTGTATACTCTAACATGTGTTTTTCAGCCCTTAGCCACTATTGGTTACAAAAATAAAATATTCCGAAAACCATTCTCAAATTAAGATTTAACGTATAATAAAATATATCAAATCCCATAAAATAACTCTTCTATCACGGTAACAATTGCGATTTGAACATGTTTATTATAATAATAAAATTTTCGTGGTGCGTTACCTACAAAACTCCTCTTTGAAAGCTCGACGATGTCCGCTCGGAGACATTCGGAGAGTTTTCAACATCCTTCGCTTCGGATCGTGGTCGTTCGCTACCTTCCGCTTTGAACTAGAGCCATTAGTACTAAAACAAAACTTAGTTAGTAACCAGCTTAACTAGGCAAACTAAATGTCTATTAGACAACATACTCAATAAACAATTAGAGAATATAACTAAGCAATACATGCAGAAAATAACACGAATAATAAAAATAGAAAAAAAATACGGACAAAAAATATAGGTATATACAACCAGGCTTCCATTTATTATTGGTCCAGTGGTGTCTAGGGCACAGCTGTTGATATTCCCATGATTCGTGCCTATGATAAAACTTCAGGTTAGTAATATTATAATTCACCTTAGTGTTTGAAACTTCGTACTCGCGCTCTTGCACTTCTGTCCAAATTCTGAGGAACCGACGGCGATTCAGTGGCAGATATGGGCAACATCTTTCCCAGGTAAGTGGCAAAACAATCCCTCGGACGTGGAACATTTACAATATCACAAGGAGGGGTAAACCGTGCTCAAAGGGGGAACGATATTAAGTACACATTCTATATCCTTAACGTGATCAGCCCAACTAGCATGCACATTTCGACAGTTGACTCGAAACAACCTGCTTATTTCTCTCATAACACGGTCTACAAGGTTAGATGCGGGGTGTCGGATGGATGAGAAAGTAACTCGAATTCCATGGCCTAGGGAATCGTTATATTGAAGATAATTTCTCGGGATTAGATTTAACGCCCCTAGTAGTTATAATATGTCCCAAAAATTTTACTTCGGGCAATAAAAAATCTGTATTGACCTCCTTAAATAGAACAAATAGTGTCCTAAGATGTTGTATATGATCACAAAACGATTTAGATACAACCAAAAGATTATCAACGTAATTGAATACAAACTGGCGTAATTCGGGCCCTCAAGTCATTTCCCTAACTCTCGAAGAAAACCTAGTTTCCCCCAGAGTCGATTCCCGAAGAGCGAGGAGGCGTCGCATTAGGGATTCAAAATGGTGGAGGTACACTAAAACGAGATAACGACGCCGATAACTCACTAGCAAAATTGACAGCCTCATCTCGGTCATTTCTCGGTTTCTTTGCTTCAATACACGATAACCGTTCTAAAAAGGAAAGTGCTCAATTCGAGCTCCGAGCTGAGCAGACACCCCATAATGGTTCGGTGGCAATGGGATATTGACGCATAATTTCGTAGAAAAAAAACTCCCTCAGAGATGGGAGGGTGAAAAAGGCGATAATCATTAATTTGTTTCAGAAAATATTCGGCTAGCGACTACATTATTTCTGAGTAATAACGCATGTTATAGAGTTTATTACGTTCAACGACCTGTTTGTCGGGTGGCCAAAAATACGTCAAAAAGCTTCTCTCAAACGAACCGTAATGTCGCCAATCGACCTCATTTATCAACGCCCAACTTTGATCACCGGCTTCTAGGCACGTTTTTGCCGCTCTCAAGTAATACTCGCCCGACAAATGGTACGATTCCGCAAACTTACGTAAGAAAACAACGGGGTGCAGCCAATGGTTACCGCGAAAAATTGGTCGCTCCAGCTTTAAAGGGGACCTAGTTTTATTAGATAGCGTGTACAAAACATTGCGACATTTCGCACGTGAAAAGCTGACATCAGCGTTTTGAGAAGATTGTTCATCATCAGGGAGTGTATTGCCATCTCCGTTCACTTTACATGGGTAGAGGTAATAAAGCGTACCGAATTACCATTTCTAACACTAAGTGACTGACCTTCGAAAAAATCCGATGAGGATGCTTTATGCGTATAAAGCATCCTCATCGGCCCGAACCCTGTGCACCATTTGTACCTCCGCTTCCGAGTGTAGTGACTATCTTTTCGATGGTCCTATGCATCACCGCCCTCTGCTTGAGGAGAGTTTCCACCAATCTCCATTGATTCCGTACAACCCCCTTTAGACTTTCCAGTTCCGCGCCTTTGGGGCTGCCATCTGTAGATCCCGTCACCGAGTTACTTCCATTATCGAGACCTTGGTGGATACCGTCCATATCCACACCAAAAACCTCCAAAAAAATAGTATTATCTTAGTTACCTGTACGCAACTTTAAACCGTCAAGAATAGTATTAATCTAAAAGCAAGGGTTGCTTATTTCATAAATCCACCGTTCGATAGGTATTAATGCTTCATTAAAATAGTACAATTGCAAATTTTAGCAACAGAAATATATATATATATATATATATATATATATATATATATATATATATTGTGCTAACAAGTAAAATTTGACACTTAGCATAATCAGCATTAAAGAAGCAAAAAGGAATTTTTAGGCTTCTATTAAAATCCCAATTATTGTGAATTTATTGCAAAGTGACAACCTCAATTTCACTATATAAGAAATGTCGGTTGTATATCTAACAACTCACTATTTTTGTTGAGGCAATTGGCTTTAAGAAAAAAAAAATTTTAATTTTGTATTATCTAAATGGTAAAACATAGCTGTCTGCAAGTACCTACAATTAGCAAACTGGAAAGTAACACATTTCAAGCCTTACATACACTTCGTTAGTATTTTTACTTATATATATATATATATATATATATATATATATATATATATATATATATATATATATATATATATATATATATATATTACATACTTCGGTATTCCTGGGCATCCCAGTATCAATTGTCAACAAACAAGCCTGGAAAAGTAGTAATATTGTGGTGTAATACGCTAAAATCTAAATACTAACTCCTGTTGGTATAATACAACTATATTTAATAAAATATTGTAATTTAATAGATCAAAAAGTCAACGCCTTCCAGATTAATTTCAATTTTATAATTAATAAAATTTTTCTTAATGAGTGGAAACATTTGTGCACAATTATTACATCAAAAATATTTCTTTATGTTTTATTTGACTTATAAGGAAATTGTTTCGCCCCCCTGCCCTTCATAACAGACGTTAATAACCCTTCACCCTCACAATGCATGTTTTTCAACAAAAAAAAATTAATGGTTCAAATGCATATATAAAAAAAACTACATTGATTTGTACAAATTTAAACCTCTCGTATTATCGAATCAACGCAAATCATTATATTTGTCGCCGATAAGAGCAAATAAATTGTTACTAAACTCCAAGAACTCTTGTGGTGACGATGGTACATCCTCGAAGTTACTAAAACAATGTGCACCTTATATTGCAGAACGTTTATGTTGCATCATAAATAAATGTAAAGGTCGTTTTCTAGATATGTTGAAGATTGCCAAAAGACAATGCTAAGTTGATGTCCAGCGATCCACCCATATCGCTATTGTCAATGTTTTCTAAAGTTATTGAGAACGCATATTACAGTTTTTAAAAACATTTAATGTATTAATTGCAAATCAACACCATTCAACTAATACGGCACATGCACACCTACTTGAACATGTCTACGATAATTTGGATATCAAAAAATTAACACAAGCGATCTTTGTTGATCTATCAAAGGCATTCGTCTGTGTGGACCACGAAATCTTATTAGAAAAGGTAAAGTTGTTCGCTTTACCAGATTAAATAATTAACTTTCTTAGATCATGCTTAGTCAACAGAAAACAGTTTGTAACATTTTTAAATCGCAACTCCGACGAACTAATGGTTGTAGTAGACGTCTCCCAACCCAGTGTCCATGGGCCGCTATTATTTCTTTTATATATTAAGTAGGTTTTGTTGTGCAAATTTTGTAGCTACGTGGATGATATCACCTTCCTTATGTGCGAAAACACTGAAATAGAACTCTTGAATCAGGTTAACTGCAATCTTTAAAACTTATATATATATATATATATATATATATATATATATATATATATATATATATACTTTTAGTAATCATTTAATTATGAATCTTAACAAAACGGTATTATCTCAATTTTACCCAAATTCTTCAAATTACATTACAAGTCAACCTATAAAAGTAGACAACAAAATTATTAAACGAGTACTAGGAATTAAGCTACTAGGTCTTCACCTGGATCTATCCTTGAATTGGAAGGTGCATATTGATAATGTATGTAAAAAACTAGCGAGCACTGTTTATGTTCTTTTACGACTTAAAAGAACCAACATAGATACGGTAAAAATGTTTTATTTTTCCAATATTAAATCAGTTCTAAGGTACTGAATAATTTTCTGTGGTAGTGCCAAGGCATCACAACGAGTGTTTATTCTACACACAAGATCTATTCGATTTATATTTAATTTGAAACAATGCGAATCGTGTCCCAAACCTTTCTCTGAAAATAATATTTTAACTTTACCATATATATATATATATATATATATATATATATATATATATATATATATATATATATATATACGCTCTTATCTGTTAAGCGTAGTATTAATAATTTTGGTGTCTTGAATAAATATCACAGTTATGGCACTCGACACGGAAAAAACTTATTGGAGATAAAAATCGCACCGTCTGGAATTATTTAGTCAAGCTCTTGGTATATGGGTACGGTTCTTTATAATAAATTGCCGCAAAACTTTAAACACTGTGGTAATGTAAATAGTTTTAAGCGAAATGTTAAAATATTACAAATTCTTTACTCTTTTCGTTTTGTCGAAGAATTTTTAACGTGTAACTTTTAACACTTTACGTTTAATGTCTGGTTGTAATTTATAACTCTTTAAATCATATGGTTTTTCAATTTTAATATGGAGTTTTGAAAAAAAAATGATCTTTAGTGCGAATTTCATAAATTCTAGAATGTACATTTTAACCTGTAATTATTTGCGTACAATTTTGTTTTACAAATTTTCAGTTTTAACATGCAGCCTTGTATAATGTCCATGTTATAAATATCTGTAATAATGATTGGAAACTGTTAATGTGAACATTAGTTTTTTTTCCTTTTTTACTCCGCTAACAAACACAGTAATTAAATCCATCCATTAACTATGTACCACAAATAATTACACCGTTAACATAAATGCAAATTTTCTCTTTTTTGATATCCCGAAATTAAAACTTCATAAATAATAATTCAATTTGTATTAAAATGCAGCTTTATAATGGAAAATTACAATCAAAACCTTTATATTAATATTAGTTAGAGATAAATACACCAAAAATAGAATTTGAAACCCTATAAATAAAATTAAGAGAGTCTCAAATTAATAATTAACACCGTCCTAATAAATTAATAAATTTTTTGGAAAATTGCATTGTTAAATATCATTTTCGATATAAATAATTAAAGTTAAACCTGTAATAATTTCTATCGTATGAACCAGGTAAACAACTACCATAGAAATCGCAATCTCGTTACAATTATGTAAAAGAAACTGTTCTGTAGGTTAAATATTTTTTTTTACTAGAAAATGGCAAAAATCGTATATCAACCGAACCGTTATTTAATGACCAATAATTTGGGAATGACAAAATAAGTATTAAATTATTATTAATAATTAAGGCAACTTGTGACGCTGCTACCTCATCATAGGAAACCTGGGATAACCAACCGCCCCCCTTTTTAATATGTTGTATTCTATATAGGCAAGTGGCACGGCCGAATCTTCATCTTTTAGTTCTCACTGCTTATGTGCATAGGCGAAGCTGCATTCTTGTTAATGAGTATAATGTAGAGTAGTTAAATTGATTAATATAATTAAAGTTAATAGATATTCGCTCTATAAGTACATTTTTAATTTGTTGTAATATAAGTAGTAAAAGTTACTTTGCTACTGATAACTGCTCGCAGTCTAAATAAATCTAAATAAATTAATAGAGCTCGTATTTATTAAGAATCATTCATTTTTCCTAAATCATTGGTGAAGGATTTTCTTTGTGAAGTAGACCTGTGACCCTTGTCTACTACCGTACCCATCGTCCGTCCGAATTAACTTTGTTTAAGCTACATCTTCTACCACAGGATAAGACCCTGAATTTTTCCTCCGCCGTAGCACCTGGAGCAGCCGTTTCGAAACCGCACACGTTCAGGATTGGACCCAAAGACCACCTGGACATCTTATCTTTGGGTGGCGCTCGAACCGTTTCCAACCCCTGGGGCGAACAACCGCTGTCCGCAAACCGTCCAGGAGTGGTCGTACCAAACCATAAAATAATTACCGTAACTTATAACTATTTTAAATAAACTTTTCCAAACGAGTCTTAATTTTTGTATTGGTGCACGTTGAGGGCAAGCTTTACTTGCCACTACCAAAAAACTCTTACATTCAAATCCGACTTATTCTATATCTGTATCCGATCTAGTGGAGCAATAAAGTACTTGTTTGCATATATTACTCCCCATGTTAAGCTACACATTAGTTTTGCACTGCATCCCACAAGGCCAATCATTTAACCATAGATTTTTTTTCACCCCATGTATTTAAATTGGATAGCTTACCTTTGCTATGCTCTTCATCCCCTTGGTGCGTTAAATGCAGCACCAGTGTCAGATCAATATTAATTAATCGCCAAATACACACAATAAACGTATACAACAAAGTTAAGGAAAACTACCTTGTAATAACCTGACTACGTTGAGTGCACAGAAAAAAACGTAGAAAGGAGGAAGACAGATATGGATAGAGGGGAGTAAGAGAAGAAAATGAGCGAACAATACGCTTGATAACCCCGAGTTAGAGAGACACCGCACGTCTTAGGAAAATCCAGAGTCAAATTACCGCGTTGGAAAGAGGCACCTTTCAATACCTAGGCTGCCCCCCTCAAATACTATGATCCCCTTTTCATTTCTCACAGGTCGCTCACGGTAAACGTGTGGGATGTATATGCACTATAGATCTTTACCATTCATTAAGTATTAAAACTATGTACATAATAATTCATAATATTAATGGAAACATAAAATTATGCACAGAATAATAACTCGTTATCAAAATAATGTATATAATACCAATTCAAAATTGGTATTATAGTTATTATGGTATAACGATAATAATACAAGAATTTAAATTGAGAATAATGATTCAGAATTAACTATATGTACATATTAATAATGCAAAATTGAAAATATTTGCGCTCATATTAATTCGAAAGATAAAATTATGCACCTACAAAGAAATCACTATTAAAATTATGTACATAATAATCATTTATAATTAAAGTTATGCATAATAATAGCAACCGGAATTCAAATTATGCACATAATAATAATTAGAAAAATAAAATTATGTAGGTAGTAATAACTTCTTATTTAAGTTTACAATAATTTTACATGAAATAGTTCAACGTTACAAAAACAATATGAGCTCTTAATATAATTTTAACGCAACTATTAAATGAAAAAAAACTTCATCTAGACAAGTAGAAGGCGCCACAGTTCCCAAAACACTGGCAGCTTTACCCCTTTGGATGGAAATGCTTATACGTTGTCTAAGAAACGCCTTTGCCATTGGAACACCGGTACTTCTCCGTAACAAATTCCCCAATTCATTTTGTGAACAGTTAGCATCATTACTCCCAGACCCAAGTGTTTCGAACGCAAAAGCACAAAGGAAGTGAGACTTTTTATTGTCTTGCATTTGTTGTACTTCTGCCGTTCTACTGGATTAGCGGTAAAGCTTAAGAATTTGCTTGAGCCAATAATGTGAAATAGAGCGACTGTATCTGTGCAAGTTACATACAAAACAAGACATTGGCCTCTCTTGCATGGTAACAAAGTAACACCGTCTGGACGTTTTCCATCTTCTTCAAAAAGACCTGGTGGCTCTAAGATGCATGGAATCTCAGCTGATTGAAATGCTCTCCTAAGGATTTATTTAGAGAGTTGTGCGGACAGATCCTACCTGCACTCCTGAGACATGATAAACCATGATATCCAGAATTATCTACGTCTGAGCCACAAATACAGACATGAGGGTAGCAGATTAGGGACCTAACCCTGAGAGCAACTGATATTTGAAGATTAGGTTTGTCCAGAAAGCTATCGTGTTGTGGTGATAGCAGAGCTTCAAGCCAGGCTCCAGATTCTTTGCATGATGCCTTTTCATGAGGATCAATGGTGTTTAAAATGTAATTATGTTTGTCTTGAACAATCAAAGAGTCCCAACTTTTTATAGATTTAGAAAAATGGGTACAGACGAATCAGGAAATCTCATTATCCATAAATACTTAGCCTCTTTCAGGTATTCGCACTCAAGCTCGAGCAGTGAAAGGGAACTCATCGAATTGATTAGGATATACGAAGATTGAATAGAGGCCAAGGAATCAGGAAGACTCGTTCGAAATCCCTCTAATACCAGGAGCGCCAAAATCAATTGGAAGGGCACCTTAAACCCATCAACTTTGCGAATATGTAATGTTTACTACATTTTCTAAAACTAACGAGAGATTTACAACTATCAATATACTTCCAAATTTCCAAAATAATTGCGAAGAATGTGAACAATATTATTACTAAGGTTTTCGAAATTAGCTAAAAGATAATCGGAAAAGGCAGGCATACCAGAATCTAGTAATGGGGATACGAGAATAGCTAAATGCTCGTCTGAAGTAACTCGTGTATTCGGAACCAGTGTATTTAAATCTTTTATAGTGTGTTCTTGTAAATCTGAAGCGAAAGGAGGGAAAACATAAAGTTCGCATTTATAGAAGTTGAGAACTAAATCTAATTTATGAAATTCACGAATCACTGTTTCTAAATCATGTAATCAGTTTAATTAGATCCTGCTAAAGTACCATCGTCTAGATACCAGATATTAAGATTAGATTTAAGACTTTCTAGAATACAATGAATGGTCAAACCAAATATGGTTGGGCCAAAGGGTGGACTTGTTGACAGCCAACGCAAGATTGTATAATATGTCCATTAAAAAATAGTTTTGATGGCTTAGGTTAACACTGCCAGAGATACTGATAAAGGTTAAAGAACTTTATCATTGATCCTATCACACAAAACGTCGCGTTCAGCTGAATTGAACGCATTTTTGACATCTAATTTCAATAGAACTTCACAATTATTATTTTGAGGGATAACTGAGTATACAGCAGCTTCACATCTACCTTTGATACCAAATCCGACTTGTATTGAACTGAACTAATCCTCAAGATCATCAGAAACAAATCTACAGCATAATTTGCGAGCGACATGTCGGAAAATTGTACCAACTGCTATTGGACAAATTCCATCGTGTTTCATCTTCAATGCACAAAGAGAAGCACCATATAAGAACTCTGTAAAGTTTGCGTTTGCTTTTCCAGAAAGCATCAAATTACATAAATCAGTAACTAAAGATAGAAGGTAAGCAGCAGAACCATCTTTAAATGACGTAATTCCCTGAAGAACTTGATCTTGAGTTACTGAGTAACATTTTCATGGTTTTCAGAAGGAGGTGTAGAAAGTTCAAGTGGACGAGAGGGAATTGAATGTTTTTGTTGTAACGTTTCCAAAGCAACATTATCGTTGGGAGCAAGAGTATCAGTAGATGACAGAATTTGTACAGCATTTCGAATTGATCCGTCCTTAATCTTCTTTTCAATTAGGATTCCTTTTTAAATCCGACCGTAGCAAATTATTACAGAATAATAATTCAATATTAAAATTGTATATTTAGCACTCATTTAGAATTGAACTTACATACATAATAATGATTCAGCATTAAAGAAAAGTTTAAATTAATAATATAAAATTGAATATAATTAGACAATATTAATTTGAAAGTTCAAATTATGTACGTAAGAATAACTCCGTATTAAGACTGTGCACATAATAATAATTCCGAATTAAGTTTATGTGCATAATTGAAGTCAAATTAAGGACATAATAATAATTCAAGTTACGGATATAATAGTAATCTTTCGAAACTAAAATTATATACATAACATTAATTCCGAATTCCAATCATATGTGTAAAAATAATTTGAGAGTGAATATTGTAAACATCAATTCAGAATTTGTGAATTGCGCTTGTGCACGTAACAGTAAGTGTAAACAAATTTTTTATACTGAAAATAAGCCATCGAATTATTATTATACCTATACAATTCGCCAAATCGGTATTGGACCCGATTTCCAGCTACACGATCAAAGTTGTCCTAATTTTCATTATAATTACGCACGACTACAATTCAAAATTTTGGCTATCCACGTATGTGTATTCGAAATTAATTTGATATGTAATGTTTTCAATATACAGGTTGTTTTCTAATTGAATGTCAATATTTAAAGGAACGAGTTTTGGGTCCACTTTAAAAAGAAAACTTCATATGAACCTATATCCTAAACGTCTTACCTTTTGAGGTACAGGGTGGTAAAGTTTTCAAAAATAAATCATTTATTATTAATATCTGTAATATCACTTTAGATATTTAAATGAAATTTGGCATACATATACTATGTATCAAGAGGCATTTTTTAATGTACCACATGTTTTTATTTCCACCAGTGGCGTTCGCACGAAATTTGACCTGTATTTTGCCAGACATTGATAGTACGCCACTGATTTTTCTTAAAATAAAAATGATTCTTGAAATCCCCAATCATTCCTAAGAAAATTTTATCCCTTGATTTTTTCAATCCGATGCAAGGTTTTCGCTTAAAAAATAAAAACCGTTTCTCTGCATGATCACTACAATATCGTTAATATATCACCATGCAGAGAAATAGATTTTACTTTTTTAGGTAAAAACCGTCCGTCGGACTAAAGAAATTCGAGTGATCAAACCTGCTCATAAATGAATACAGATTTAATGTTTTTTTTACTTTAAGAAAGGTCAGTGGCGTATTTAGGACTATGTTAATTGGGTCGCCATTGGTTAAAATCGAGAATTTGCTTTTTGCGAAAGAAGTCAAAAAATATCTAGTCTTTAGTTACTACATGATGTAAATGTTTTTTTAAATAATTTTACTTTTACACTTTTAATGAAATAACGTAACATTCTTTAACAACAACAAGATAACTAACAAACGTCTATTAATAAATTTATAACAACCTTTGTGAAAAAAAAAATAGAACATAAAAACTAAATAAGTTGTTGAGAATGCCCTCCACCTTGAAGGATGCACGCTTCAGCTCTTTGCCTCATATTGTCGCGCACTCTTTGAAGTATACCTCCAGTATTTCTTATTAAATTGTAGGAAGCTCTTATACTATCCTGCAGCTGCTGTAAAGTGTTTATTGGGGTGCTGGGTGTACTGGGTCTATACTATTTAAACCTGGGGACCTAGGGGGCCATGGTTGGAGTCCGCCACGACCTACCCTATGGTTATTAAATGTGTGATTTAAATAGTCTCTTGTTGCAACACTAAAGTGAGCGGGCACGCCGTCATGCATGAACCACGTTCTGTTTCTAATTAAAATTGGTACTTCTTATAGCAATATGGGCAAATCGTCCTAGAGAAACCGGCGATAATTATGGCAATTTAGCCATTCATGTATGAAACAACGTCAATTTAAGTAATTTCCAACAATTCTAGCCCAGACACATACCGAAAATTGTTCTGGAGCTACAACTACGAGGGAGTTTTCGTCGGCCCAAATATGGTTATTGTGTAAATTTCTGATTGCGTTTCTGGAAAAGTTAGCTTCATCTGTAAACATTATTTCACGGTCAAACAAGGGATTATGCGCAATTTTCTGCAAAAACCATTGACAAAAATTAACGTACAAGGGAAAGTCTCGGGGAAGCAACGCTTGGACCCGTTGAATATGATACGGGTACAATAGAAAATTGTGCAAAATTTTACAAACCAGGGCGTGCGAGATATTCAGATTATTTTCAATTTTTTTAGTACTAAGTTCAGGATTTGCATCAATCGAACTTAAAACTGCTTCTTCAATTTCTAGAGTTCTTACAGTCCAATGGGCTCCTTTTAATGGATTATTTGGCTTCAAAGTACCTGCTTCAGCCAACTTTCTATGTACATTTGCAAATGTTCGCTTATCTGGTCTGACTCTATTAAGAAATAGCTCTTGATGCAATCGGGTAGCTTGCGACGATCTGGCATCAGCCAAACCATACATGTAATGCATATCTGCCAACTTCTCATTAGTAAAATCGACCATTCTTTTTGAAAATAGCAATGCTCGAATATTTTAAGCACCAAAGACGCTAATAACTGAATTTAAAAACTATGAACCGTCAAACAAAATAATGACAAACGCCTTGACAACAGAATTAATAATTCTTACGGCCGCAACCTACTAACAATGGTAAGTAATAATTATTTCTTACTTAAGTAAATTTTTTTTAATTTTCTAATGAAAAACTTCCAAAATACGTAGTACGTACACTCTGAAGTATATTTTTGACATCCTTATTCAATTATGAGCAGATTTATCTCTTGAATTTCTTTAGCCCGACACACAGTTTTCACTTAAAAAAATAAAATCTATTTCTCTGCATGGTGATATTCTCATATTAAAGACATTGTTATGATCATGCAAACAAACGGTTTTTATTTTTTTAAGCGAAAACCGTGCATCAGATTGAAAAAAATCAACGGAAATGATTGGGAATTTCAAGAATAATTTTTATTTTAAGAGAAATCAGTGGCGTACGATCAATGTCTGCCAAAATAAGCAGGTCAAATTCCGTAGGAACGCCACTGGTGGAAATAAAAAAATGTGGTACATCAAACAATGCCTCTTGATACATTGTACATGTATGCCAAATTTCATTAAAATATCTACAGTGGTATTACAGATATTAATAGTAAATTTGGAAGCTTTACCACCCTGTACGTCAAAAGCTAAGACGTTTACGACATAAGTTTTGTTATCAAGTTTTCTTCCTAAAATGAAACCAAAAATCCCCCCCTTAAATATTGACATTCAATTAGAAAACACCCTGTATAGTCTAATTTTTGGTTTACGTAAGAGAACGTAATTTCCGCCATAAACGGAGCGTAGAGAGCATCGATTGCAGTTGTCTTAACTCCAAAGACTCCCACATAGGCAGGCTTTCAGGCCATTAAACCGGGGATGCAACCAAGAACCATTACGCAGTTTTATTGATACCTTAACATATAACCCTTGCGCTAAGAGAGCACTTGTATTTTTATTTTATTTGATTGAAAGTTTCTTATTAAATAGTAGAAACTTTTGGGAATGTTTTACAGCATTACCAGATAGGGTATAATGCTTTTCACCTATGCCTAAATATTATGGATGTAATATTGGATATGTTTAACTTTTAAAACTCTTTACACAAAGTCGCCAACTCGATTGTCAACGATATCTGCAAACAAAAATACAAATAACACTGTTCAGTGCACAGTTTTAACAAAGAAATAAGGATAGTCCATAACTGTATTAAATTTAAGGTTGGGTACGTAAAAGTACGTACATTAGGTATTCAAAGCTGTATAACAAGCTGTAATGTTTCAAATATAATTAATATGATTTCAGAGTTTTCTACCATTTTCACACAAGATTCGTAAACTTGTCTGTTTCTATATTTTAGAGGGATACTTTAGCAGTAGAATGAATCTTAGAAAGGATCATAATAACTATGCGAAAATTTCAAGTTGCTAATTTAAGTAAAAAATTTTCTTCGAAAAAGGCCAAAACTTACAACAAATTTTACAATTATTTACTAAAATCAGTTAAGAATAAAATTTACACAAATAATCTAATTACTGTTAAAGTAGATAAAGGTAAGTAATTATTTCAAAAGAAGAAGAAATATGTAGAAAGTGATTTTATTATTAACGAAAATTTAGAAATTTTAAACAGAAATCCTACAACGGAACTTCAAAAAGATATGAACCAAATTTAGAGAAAGAGTAAATTTTAAGCAAGAAGTCATCTACTAAAACTATAGTATTAGACCAATAGTTTCTTACACCCAAGCACCTAATCAAATTTTAGCCAATAAACTAAAGTTTAACTAACAAGTTACAGTGCAAATCTTTATTAAGAATTGTTTAAAACCAATTAATATAATAGAAAACAAAGTACACAATAAACTTGCAAGTTTTGATGTTACTAGTGCGTTTCCTAAAATACGTTCTCACGAATGGGTGCGTTAATCAAATACTTTTTTATTTAATAACAATGTTGAATTAGTTACAAGAATGGAATTAATTCAATTATTTAATCTCGGCGTTAATCAAAAAGCTAAGTATCTCAAAATTCATTTCACATTCAATAATAAGATTTATTTACAAAAAATGGCAATCCAATTTCATCAAATTTAGCTAATATCTTTATGGATAATTTGGAAGAACAAACTTTTGAAGTAATTGTTTCTTATAAGATTGTATTCTGGTTTCGTTACGTTGATAGGTCACGAGATTTTATTGATGAGTTATTAATTAATCGAATATGACAATAAATACAAAATACCCAAATTGAATGTAAAATAGCAATTGTCATGGAAATAAAAACTGCACAAATGTCACGCCAACTTCTAGATGACAGTTCTTTCTTTAAAGCATTGCAGTAAATTCGTGAAACAAGATGCTTACTATTGGACAAAAAAAATTGTTTCGGTTTGCAACCACTATAATCGCTCACACGGAATCGGCAGAAACAGTGGGTCAAGTATCAATTACGTTAAAATTGAGTTTTTAGAGTAATATACGAGGCAGGTTCAATAAACACACGTTCGAGCGCTGTACCATGAATGTTACTTTTGCTATAACCGCAGAAAGTTGCATAAGATGGTCGTCGGTAATGTAGGTGTCTACTGTGCAGTTAACGCGTGATATTCATAGAATGCGCAGTCGTTGTGCGCGTTTCAGTATGGCAGGTCGTATCTTTGGAGCGTCCAAGACAGATCACCGAGCAATAATACAGTTCTTAAACGCTGAGGGCAACAGCCCTGTTCAAATTTATCGGAGAATGCAAAACGTTTATGGTGAACAGTGTCCTTCGAAAACCACAGTAGTGTAATGGTATGGGAAGTTCAGTAATGAACGACAATCTAAAGCGGATTTGCGAAGACCGGGCGCACCTCGGCATGCGAAGAGTGACCCCAACGTCGCTGCTGTGCGAGCAGCCGGGATCTGTCACCTTCTGACTCCCATGTCTTTGGACCATTGAGGAAGGCACTCAAAGGACAGTGATTTCAGTCGGACGCTGCAGTTTTGACGTGGTTCCGTCAATAGCCAGAGGAATGGTAGGACACCGGTATACAGCGTCTTGTGAAGCAGTGTAGTAATAGCAATTTTATTTAGTTTAAATAAACCTCTTATATGTACCACCGCTCGAACGTGTATTCATTGAACCTGCCTCGTAGAAGGGGTGTTACAAACACATAGTAAAGAAGTTTCAACGTACAGGCAGTGTTCTAGTCCAAAGTAAAGAACTGGGGGAAATAATGAAAATGAAAACCATGGCAGGATCGTGTACCAGATCATGTAATCTCCAAATAGGAGTTTGAGAAAGACTGCTGTTAAAATGAGTCTAAATAGCGAAACTAAACGCTTAATTTCTAAAGATATTGGTGCATTTTCGTATAAGATGCAGACATTTCATAAGTTAAACATTGCGGATAAGCGGTTACGTGTAGAATATAGCGCCAGTGTTCTATCCAAGAAATATGAGGACGAAGAGTTTCTGCCAAACGTATGGTTTTCTGATGAATTACATGTCTAATTATCAGGGACGCCAACAGAATTTTTTGGATTCGAAAACCACAAGAAATTCTAGAGGAACCTCTTCACGATGAACGAGTAATAATTTGGTGCGCAGTTCCTGAGCACGAAACTTTGGACCCTTACTACTTTGAAGATGAAGGTCACAATGTAACAGTGCATCAATAAATATATAGACAAACGATTGAATTATTTATTAAAGACCTAAGACGCTTGTGCAGAGCTAGACATGCCTTATCGAAGAGAATGGTTTCAGCAAGACAGCGCAACAAGTCATACCGCTAATGACACTCTTTCGATGTTAAGACAACATATCGGTAACAGGATAATATCCAGAAAAACTGACATCGTTTATCCTCCACATAGCCCCGACTACCTTGATGCCTACATCAGTGGGATGATGAGAAATAGCATTTTCAGCGAAACTGCATCATTATTTCGTTGTATGACGAACTCTGTCACGTTCCAGCCGTCAGGTACATATGTAAGTCTAAATATGGCGTTACAAGTCTACGTGAGCATCCCAATACCTTTACGTGATAGCTGTTTCAGCTTACCCTTTTAGTGACTTCTGTTGGTGATACTAAATAAATCCTCTCAATGTATTGTTTCCTTGTCTCTAGCAACTTAAAATTGGGTCAATCGTGCGGTGTAAATATCTTTGCCAAATGATCAGCAAATGCTTCAGCTTCTGCTTGGGTTTGCCACTTTCCATAACAAATCGTTGGTTTCCTTATTGGCTGCTAATTCGCTAAGATAAATTTCCATTAAGTTTTGCTTTAGTTTTTGAATCTTCCTTTTAAGTTGTTGAGTTTTATTATTGAGGATTGTTTTGTCAGTCGGATCTTGGGATTGTTGCTATTTTCCTTGTAGTTGTCGTTTCTCTCTTACCAATTCTTTCACTTCTACTGGGTAGTTAGTGCCTGCCGTTTTTTGAATCGTTATTTGCGGATTATTCTACGCTGCTATTTGTATAATTGTTACAAAGCTTTTCTCTACAGTATCGAGTTTCGCCTTTGTTTTTAATCATTCACTATCCAAGTCCACTCTAAATCCCAGTTAGTTGATTATTCATCAATATTAAATGCACTTCATTCTGAATCATTCTTTTACTTGGCATTATTACCACCCCATAAGCGGAAACTAAGTCCAGCACTTCCTCTAATTTAATACAGTTTTTTCTTCCAATAAAAATGTCTAGAAGGTATTTTTTTGCAGTCGGTTGGCCAGTATGTTGTCTTTCCGATTGAGAATATGTTGCAGTTTATTTGATCAACGGCTGCTTTCAATCGCGTCCTTTTGTTGTAGTTACCGAAAATCCCAGCTTACGTTCTTGGCATTAACATGACCGCCAAGGAGGAACTCTTCTCCTAGTTGTTTTAACCTTTGTTCATAATTATCACTTTTCAGATTGAGCCTTGGCGAACAATGCAGGGCGCCAACTAAAATTTTTGTCGCGTTGTATTCACTCGGATAACCGCTGGTTGAAACTCGGCACTTTGAAATGTAAATTCTTCATGGTATGAGATGTTTTCACGTATTAAGACAGTACTACCTCCTTTGGTATCGTTATCTGGGTGAATATTTTGATACACGCTGTATCTATAGCATTTCAGGACTGTTTGGCAGGTAAAGCCTGTGTCTACGGGCTTCCAAATTAAGAATTACTTGCCATATGGTTCCATTTAAAATTATTTTACAAAATGGCGGATATCAATTTTAAATGATAACGTCACCAAATACCATAAAAACGTTGTGTATGTGCCTTACCTCGGTTTCCCAAAATGTTATTAATTTCAGTTTTGTGGTTCACATAATGAGTGGGGGACTTCAGACCGGCAGTGTATTACAAACTGACGTAAAATAGCTTCATTGAAGCCGAGGGCTTAACAGTTTACAAAGGCGCAAAGCTAGAATGAGTTTGTAATTTAATTTTTTAGCAAATGAATATGACTTATTTACTTTAAAATAAGCTGACATTTAAAAAATCAAGTAATTTTTCAGGAGCAAATTGTTATCCTATTTAATTTTCAACATTTATTTGTGATTGCTAATATTTATTTAATTGTTATTATAAATTTTCTACTCACTTTATTCTATACTTTGTTACATAAATACTTCAGTAAAAGATAATTTTATTAGACTTAAATTGACTACTTATATTTAATTACAAATTGCCTTGAGTGGTTAAATGTGACCTTGTATTTGCTGCCTATCCTTCGTGTTTTGTCTGAGATACATTGTATATATGGTATTATCGCTGTATATTTAATTTCTTCTTTTTGGTTACCCTATTTAGGTTAGGTGTTATATCGGAGTAGCCATTTTCTTTGAGTGTTCTAGTGATATTTTCTTTTTCTTTGTTCAGGTCCTCTTGTTTTGAGCATTTTTTTTTGCTTTATCGTATAAGCATTTTGCCACGCCTAACTTCACGTTTTTGTGGTGATTTCACTTGTAGTGAAAGTGTTGTCATTCCTGTGTACAAGTACATCCAGGAATTGCAGGTTTTGGTCCAACACCTATTACATTGTGAATTTTATGGAGGGTGCGCGGCTATTCAGATGATCTAGGAATTCATCTTGCTTATGCTTGCCGTGTTCCCAAATTACGAAAGTACCGTCCACGTATCTAAACCTCATCCTTGATTTCTCTGTGAATTCGTATGTCGCTAAGTCTTCAAAGTCTTCCATATATATATATATATATATATATATATATATATATATATATATATATATATATATAGCTCACTATGGGCGATAGTGGAGAACCCATCGCCATCCCAAACTCTTGTTGGTAGAATTTGTCTTCTACCTGGAAATATGTAGTTCCATTATTGTGTTTACCGAAAGTTGCGTACTTTCGTTTAACGTAACATCCTTTTCCAGCTTGTTCCTTATGATAGTTAGTGCCTTATCGGTAGGCACATTTCTGAATAGACTCACAATGTCAAGCTTACCAGAATTTCTTCGCGGTTTGATTGGAAGTTTCTGATATTTTCCACGAAATGCTGCGTTTTCTTGACCATAGACTCGGTTTTTCCCGATAAGGGTGTGATAATACCTAGCAGATAGTGTGCTAATGGGTGACAAAGTGAATTTCTCGAGCTCTCAATTGGTCTCAGAGGAATTCCTTCCTTGTGAATCTTTGGTAGGCCGTTCAGATGCAGAGGTTTGCTGTAGTGCGGGTAAGTCTAGTTTTCTGTTAATCGGAGAACTCCCCTTTGTTTGGCTAGCGTCAGGTATATCCGTCTTTCGATTGATGGTGTGGGGTCTTTTGGTATTTGTTTGTACTCGCCCCGTCTAGCAGTACTAAGTGTCTGTATCGATTACCACAGTCGCGTTTCGTTTGTCTGCCGGGTGAATTTTGATCGTTGGATCACTCTTAAGGAAAATAACCGCCTTCATTTCTAGGTTAGAGATGTTAGGTTTAGTTCACTTAGATGAATCTACGACTGATCCAACCTTACTTCTGTATCCTTCGGCTTCTTCAGGATCTAATTTCATAGCGGTTATTAAATATACTTTCGGAATATACCTCGGTGTTATCGCATAGTTCAAGCCTTTGTCCAGAACCTACATTTCGTTTTCGTTCAACTATCGTTTAGAGATGTTTATGACAGTGTTTTTCGATTGATGTTGGTTGGTTCTTTCTTTTCCTTCATTAGATTTTCGAGTTTCTTCTGCTGAATTTCCTAGTGCATTGCCTTGGTCTTCGAATATTTACTTCTGGTAGCCGCATTTATCCTATCAAAGTCTTGTTCGTTCACTCGGTTTCGAATGGTTTCTCTAACCTTGTTGGATTTTTGTTCGAGCTGGTACTTTCTGAAACGGTGATGTCTGATTTGTTCTTTGACTGGCTCTCTTGCAATTAGTGATATTTTCCGGCTGCGTATCGGAGTGTTGATGTTGACCCCGGTGGGTATTACGTTGTTATCGCCGGGCTTTGTAGAGGAAAGTTAGGTGATTCTCCTCTAGTTCTACCTTGTTCATTGATGTTTCAAACTTTCTGAAAAGTTTGGGGCCGAACCGAGTTACTAATTCTGTATTATAAGTGCTTTGTAACTGTAGTTTCCTATTAGTGGAGTTTATCGGCCTATTTCCACAGTTTTTGCTTTTGAGCGCGACGTTTCGGAAGCGTACTTTGCTTCCGTCATCAGGCTTAGTCCTGAGTCTATTCACAATTCACAAATGTGCCTACCCATAAGGCACTAACTATCATAAGGGACACGCCGGAAAAGGATGAAACGTTAGACGAATGCACGAAACTCTCGGTAAACACAATAATGGAACATCTGGCAATATGCATTAGAACTACATATTTACAGGTAGAAGACAAATTTTACCAACAGGAGTTTGGGATGGCGATGGGTACTCCACTATCACCCATAGGAGCATATATATATATAATATATATATATATATATATATATATATATATATATATATATATATATATATATATATATATATATATATATATATATATATATATATATATATATATATATATATATATATTTAAATGGAAGACTTTGAAGACCAAGCGATATCCGAATTCACAGAGAAACCAAGGATGTGCCTTAGATACGTGGACAATACTTTCGTAGTTTGGCAACCATGCGAATGCGGCAGAGCATATATAGGAGAGAGCAGTAGACCACTCAAAGTAGAGAACTCAGGAACATAACAACAACGTCCGCAAGGGCGAAACAGAAAGATCAAGAATCGCCGAACATATCTGGAACGAAGACCACGGCGTCCAATGGGATAACATACAGATAGTGGTAAAAGACGAGAACAGAAGTCACATACATCGCACTAGCAGAAAGTCCAATAAGCCAAGCTAGTGTAGAAATGAAATCCATATGGATTCCAATAATGCGCGAAGAGCTTAAGCGCAATACACCCCCGCAATAAGTTACGGCGCAACATGCGCATAAACTTCTGCGCAACCACGAAAAAGTGTGATATATATATATATATATATATATATATATATATATATATATATAATATTTCTAACAAATATATATTGGATTCCTCAGTGGCTCAGCGGTAAAGGTGTCAGACTAGTAAGTGAAAGGTACCAAGTTCGAATCTGAGAGTAGTCAAGTGCTTGGGAAAATTATATATAACATGAATTCGACTCAAGTGCGAAAACAGTCCTTCTCAGGACTAAGTCTGATGACGGATGCAGAGTCCGCTTCCGAAACGTCGCGCTCCAAAAGCAAAACTGTGGAAACAGGCTGATCAACTCTACTAATTTGCGTATATACATATATACTATATATATATATATATATATATATATATATATATATATATATATATATATATATATATATATATCTATATATTCGTATAGTGTTGCTCATTATTAACTTTACGTTTTACCTATGAGAACTTAATAGGCACTATTCCTCTGTGTTATATTTTAATAAAACTGCAGTAATGTAATTTGCAATATTTATATGTTTATATTTGTTCCATTTTTTTATGAATTGATTGTTAATATAGTTTCGTTACTTTCCTAAAAACGACATGACTACAGCTGTTCACGCTTGCCTCTCGTTTTGGATTTTCTTGAAGCTTTACATCAAGGAATAGTAGATACCTCAACGAATCCTTTTGCTTTGGCTTAATGGTACCTCACTAAGGGTTGAAATTGTAAACGTTCATCTACTACCTAAAATCCTATCATAAGGACATACTTACTAATTTAATTTTAAACCGATGGTATTATAAGCTATGATGGTAAAAAGAACCAAAATGAACCGTAAAGCGTACGTAGTACTTCTTCAACTGCTTAATATACAGACATCTCACCTTTAATTATCACCTAAAATTATATAATAATTATACAGTCATTATTTTTATAGCTATACATGCAAGCAGATGTCTATAATTTGGAACCATACTAGGTTAGTTCTAAATTTGCGGTGGCGGCCTTATTCTTTTATGCATTAAGGTGAAAGTATTTCCACCCACAATCTGAAGGAAATACCAAACACATTTTAAATGCAGTAAACCAGCCAGTCACTGTATAACAATTATTTAAAAGTAGAAAAAAAAGTACTGATAGATAATTTAAATTTAATTTCAAAATAAAAATCCATACAACGTAAAGTTGTATAATAGAGATTAAAAACTGTAAGTGTGTTTAAGTGTTAAATGATCTTATGTATTGAGAGTACACGCATATTCTCAGACAAGGTGAGAAGTAAACATTAAAAGTGAAAACGTATATCCGTTACTTGTACTATCATCCTCACGCCTTAATGTGGGTTTGTTTCTCCATGTGCAATTGTAAATACTTTTCCTTTGTGACTAATTAAAATAGTTGTTAACGTAAAGTACAGCATTTATTAAGGTTAAAGGCCTGTAAAGTGTTAAAAAGAAATTACATTTAGAGACAATTTAGTGTGCTTAAAATAATATATATATATATATATATATATATATATATATATATATATATATATATATATATATATTTATTTATTTTAAAGGATAATGCTGGGATTTCCTAGTTCCAGTAGGCATACAGGTGAAAAGCCAAAATTTGCCAAAATGAATTCTGTTTTTATGTATTTTACAAATGGAATTAAAAATATATTGGTGTAATTGATTGTAAAATATATATGAACTTACTAATAAATAGAAAATTACTGGTGAACAAATTAATTGATTGACGTGAGTAACATATTGTGAACAGGATGATAAGGTGATTTATTTAGATTATTCTTAAATTTGATATAATAAGGAAGAAGGCCATAGTATAAAGCATACAACATAAAATAAATCTAATAATGATGACAAAGTAAACACTTAACAAAATTAACTAAACAAAGTTGGAAGCCTACAAAATGTATTTTAATTTTTATATAATAGAACAGTGAATTAAAAATATTAGAGAATAATGCTTTATTACATAATTCCTGCTTTGTTTTTTTTTTGTGAAAGATAAAACTAGGTCTACTGGTATTAGTTTTGTGATTGACACAAACTTCTGTGTTGTTGTTATTATTGTGACACATTTTTAACAATTTTCTTTTTTGATAATTAGTTTCGGTGTTCAAAATGGGAATATCACTAAAATTAAGATCATGCTCTGTATTGTGAAATATACTAAGTGCAGTTGAATTTGGCTTTTTTTTTTTGGCATCGCTTTTATGGAGAGCTAAACGTTTGGACATTTTTTGTTAAGTCTGTCCTATGTAGCATCTATTACAGTTGTTGCATGGTATTGAATAAATAACTTCTGATTTTCGAATGTTTTCTTAGGGCTCTTAATATACAGACCTCTGGTAATGCCATATACAATCCGCTTTCCATGGGATTCTATTTTGTATGGGTGGTTTTCTGCCAAAAGACGGCCATTTTCATTGTATTTCCATATCGAGTCGTTCTAAGTAAGTAAAACCTAAAGCTCTAAATTTTTACGAATTTGCCAAATATTGGTTTATGTTTCAAATCCAATGGGAGGCTTCGATATTACGCTCTTATCACTAAACCCGTTTTTTTTTCAGAAATGTCCATTTTGTCTACCTGTAACTTTTTTTTCCAAATTGAAGTTGCACGTAAATTTGCAAAAATGCACCTCTACTTAGGTCAAAAAACATCCAAAAGTTTCGTATGGGCGGGCGTTTGAACAATCGATAATCGATCACTGAAAATAACCGATTTCTTTTATTAATCGATAATCAGATAATGAAATAGTCATGTAATCTACGAATTAAATAATCGATTAATCGTATAATCCATTAAACTAACAGCAGATTAATCAAGCATTTTTTAATTGGAGGACCTCAGCCTAGAGGAAAATAACATAGTACGTGCATTAAGAATATAATTGGGTAAAAGTTAAACTTTGTTGTATTTTTTGCAAATGATACATAGAACAGAGTGGTAAATATAATATATACACTAGGGCTATATGGTCAGAAAATTTAGCGTGGGAGATTGTAAGTTAGAGCAATCGATAACCAAGTACTGGAAACAATAGGTTTTTTTTTAATTAATCGATAATCAAGTAATCCATTAATGAAATGATAAGTTAATCAAATATTAGATTAATAAAATAACCGATTAATCAATTATTTTCAATAACTGCTACATACTAAAGAAATTAATTATTAGAATTTTATGACTAACAATTACTTGTTATTAGTACTGATATAATTTTATTAATAATATTACCAACCATTTGAAATTCATGATCAATTAAGGTATCAATTTTTTTTTTGTTAGTTTTTACTGATTAGTAGCTAATCTTAATGTTTTTTAGTGGACTGTTCAGGAGTCCTTCTCCTCTTCAGCCCTGGTCAATCTTTGTGTTACGTTGATTTGTGCTATTCTAGAGACTACAATCAAGAGTTTCATTTTTTGGTGTGTATATGTTATAGACCATATGTGAAATTAGACTATGTATACCGTCTAGACCGTTTATATACGGACTACATTTCGCCGACCGTTTGATATACTTGATATCATTATGGACTAGACCGTATATATATATATACTATGATATATATCATATATGGATATACTATATATACAACTATATATATATATATATATATATATATTATATAACATTTTCAGACTATGTTTATAACGTCGCACGTGGTGTTTATTGTCTTCGTAAGATTTATGAAGTATATTATAAACCAAAAAAATCAAATCTGTTGTTGAATTCACTTAACTATGACGTATTTTTGGACTTAATTTTGATAAAAAAAATGAAAATAAATCTACGGTAACCTAGGTTACGGTAGATTTAGTTTCCATTTTTACTCTTTTTTATTGGAATGCTTTGCTGATCGCGCATAACAAAAAAACTGTTGTTGAATTCACGTAAAATAAAATAATATCTAGCAGACTCCGATTTTGAACACGTATGGTCTAGATTTAGTTAGGCTGTATATAAATTGACTAGACCTTGTTTACAAGTACTAGGCTGTGTGTGAAACAAATGTTTATTTTGCATACGGTCGAATGCCTGCAGTCCTTTTATATATTATGCGGGGATTTTCCTATCTCATCAGGGAGGTCGTCAAAGAGTTGTGTTAAGCGGGCGAATTTGAGTTTGGGTTTTTCAAAGGAATGGGGGGAATCAATAGTTGTAGAGCGGCAAGGACCTCTCTGGTAGGTACTTTGTCGCCAAAATTTCTTTGCAATGTTTGTAATTTATTTGTGATAGGTGTTATGTTGGCGTGTTTTATTGTGAGGTCATTAGGGTATCTGAAAGGTAGCTTGTGTACGTATCTAGGTATTCGGCGTCCCAAAAGATGATGGAGGAGGGGTGATTCTGGTTTATGTATGTACATATGGGTGCTCGGAAATTCATAAGAGAGCATATGTACGTCTTGTGGGTATGTTGTACTGTTTTGAGGTGGAAATCTCTCATGCGACTCCGCAGTGTGCCCTGTTTTTTGTAAGTCGGGTAGCCAGTCTAGGTTTTGGTGAAAAGTAAGTGGCTGCTTGTTAGAAACTCTCCACTGGTCAGCTCAGTTAGAAAAGTTCCGGGGGGTTTTGTATATAAGGCGGGAGACCGTCCGCTGTTTCTATGCACTGCCCAGAAGGCAGTATCATCCGCAAGCTACACAACAGCTACTTCGGGTTATGCTACATTGGGAATGCCGTAAACGAAGATGGTGTAAAGGATTGGGTGTGGAACAGAACCTTTCGACACCTCTGCTGTGGGTTGGAATGGATTGGAAAAGGTGTGAGATACTTTGACTCGAACTAACCGATTAGTCAGGTACGAGAGTAGAAGTTTGGAAAAATGATCAGGGATGTTTAGGTTACGGATCTTGTCATGGTGACCGGCGTGGCAGATCGTATGAAATACTTGCTTAATATCCAGAAACTCAACCAAGATGCATTGATTATGATTGAATGCTCTGGTGGTTTTTTTAAGCAGCTTCAATAAGGAATAGTGACACGATCGGTTAGTACGAAAACAGAATTGGCTGTTGAGAAGGAGTATGTTGAAGTCGAGTCCGTCGGGATGTTGGGGTTGCTTGAACTGAGTGTGGAATTGAGTATCGAAAAATGGATTGAAGGTGAAGACCGAAGAAGTCAGCCTTCCCTTGATCGGTAGAGATTATGTTGCCCTGTACGTGGGTGATATGGGATTTGGGGATTACTTTTCTTTGGTTCAGATCGTTAAACTGTTATCCAGAAACTCAATTCCAAGATGCGGTAATCTATGATGAGTGGTCTTCGTCCAGAGTCCGTATATTTTACTCGTCTGATTAAGGTAGGTGATTGCATTCGTCTGGATACTAGTATCGCAAAACATTGGCTGTTGACGATATATTCGTCTTTTTGATCTAGTTCGATGTCGCCGTTCGTGGAAATTATAGGACTAGGGTTTCAAGCTTTCAACTGTAGTCTCTAATGGCTCTCGAAAGATGTTGAAGGTGGTTAGAAGTTTGGAAAAATGATGAGGATGTTTGGAGGATGTTTTGCAGAACGCATGGCAGTCTGCATTCGAAAAATCTTTAATTACTTTACATAGGTGCTAGGGGAGCGGGACAAAATAAAGTTTTGACCAGTAGCGATAAGCGATCTGATGTGATCGTAGTACCTATAAAGCACTGCCGATCGAAATAATGGTTTATGAGTTCGGAAACAAGGATGTGATCCAATATAGAAGTACCTGTATAGTCGAAGAATGTGGGTTGTGTGTTGATAACTCACACAAGCCGCAACTGTAATAAAGCCGATGGTGTTTTGAATCCGTTACCATTCCTTGTTGAGTCACCAAATTGTGTGTGGCTGGCATTAAAATTATCTGGGATAATTGCGTTGGGTAGGCCGCAAGCGTAAATTAAAGGATCATTAGGATGGGTATTGGGGCCGAGTGGGTTTCAATAAGAATAGAAAATTATGGAAGTGGGAAAGTGCACTGTTACAGCAACACATTCAAGATGCTGTAGGAACGAAGGAAATTGGGGCTGCCAGAGTCTATATATATATATATATTATTATATATAATATATGATATATATTATAGCATATATATATATAATATATTAATATATATAGTTATATGATCAATTAATAAATTCGACAGGTAAGAATAAATCTTCGATTAAATAGTTTTGGCAATCTTATAATTAAAAAGGTGCATAATGGTACGCTTAGTTTTACTTGGTTAGATTGTGTTTGTAGACGTTAAAGTAAATGCTTTCAGAATTAAACATTTTAGGTTGCCACAGTATGGCAATAGTTTAATGTATGTAATTAAAATATTTTATTACCTGTACTTTTAAAATTAATTTTTAAAGTACATACAGTAAAAGATTAAGTTACTTTTAAAAGAAATACAGTTAATTTTTGAGTAATATATTTCTTTTTCTGTACTGAACCAGGACGGTATATGGATGAGTTATTTTTATATAAGGACACGTACGTATCAAGAATTTTCTATAAAATCTTATAAAAATATTCACACGGTGTCAAAATGTATAAATTGCTCTAAACAAATCTATACTTAAAATTGAATTATGTAAATTAAAGTAAGCAGCTCGCCTGATAGCGTTTATTTTCATTATTAATTGAAAATATTGTTGTTTTAATTGTGAGCAACCCACTAAATGGATCTTACTATAGTTTGTCTGCTAGAAATACAAATTCGAGCAAAAAGTTAATCTCTTTTACCTTTTATTACTGTATGATATATATATATATATATATATATATATATATATATATATATATATATATGTTGTATAATTACAATGTGTCTCTTAGCTCTAATATTTTCTCCAAGTTGAGGAAAATAGCAAATATTTGCCTAGTTTTGAAAGATAGTAACAGTAGAGATATCACCAACTGTAGATCCATAAGTATATTAAGTAATTTTGCAAAAGTATTCAAAATAATGATCTACTCTAGAAGTTGACCTTTAGTTGAGCAATAGATATCTGCGTATCAACATCTTCTTGCAATCTTTGCTTCTTGCCTAACCGGTTGAATACAACATGTCGCCTACAATAATTACATTTCTGAGACTATTGTTGTTACCTCTGGGATTCCTCAAGGTTCCAGTTTGGAGACACTTTTATTTTTATTGTTTATAAAAGATCCTCCTAGCAGATTTCAATGTGGAAAGTTGATATTTGCCGATGATATTACAAAATTGGCCAAAATCTCTTCTTTTAACTACCTACCATTAAATGCGTTAAAATGTAAGGTTGTATGTTTTACTAAAGAATCCCAAAATTTGAATACAATTACAAACTTACATCATCACATCTTTCATGGACCAATTTGGTCATAGGTTTAGGTGTATACTTTGATAGCAGCTTTACTTTACTTATCATATTAAACGGTTATCTCAATCAGCAATTAGATTATTGCTCCTCTCTAGCGTTAGACTGGTGATGCTTATCCTTAGAGAGGGTGGTCATATTCAATTATTGAACAGCTTTTGCTTGTTCCATTGAATTTAGAAGATGTATATAATTTGTTTCCTTCATAATGTAATCCACAATATAATTGATTCGCTTGAGATGTTGTCTTTAATTAATTTTTCAGTTGTAACTGACACACTTTAAACGTGATTATTGACTAAACGAAATAAGATAGAAATGAGCGGTTTCAACTAATGAGTTTCAAATTTCGAAGAGTTATTTTTCAATAACATTAAAAATTTTCCCAGTTACACAAGGCGAATGGAAAGAATTGCCTATTTTCCACTAAAAATTACTTGTCTTGACTTGTTTAAATAGAGCACCATGTATATTTTTACACCATTCGGCAGAACCATACAGAAAAAACTAGTGATTAATGTTTGTATTTTTTTTCCTTTCTAACTAATATTACAGATTCAAAAGCGTTAATTGGTCATGAAATTAGTACTGTTTTAAAACCTGTTGTTCTTGTAGAGAAGTAACCAAACGATGCAGCTCTAATATTAGTCGTAAAGAACAAGTGAGTTTATGTGGGTTGGATCAACCGGAGAAATCTACGATAGCTGAGCATGCTCTAAATAATTTAAATGATGACAATTCATTTGATGATATGAAAATATTGCCAAACTGTTAATAACGTAAAGCTATTCATATATATATATATATATATATATATATATATATATATATATATATATATATATATATACAGGGTGTTTCATTAAGGCTGGCCACCGGCCATATTTCAGAAACTAGTGGACATAAAAGTGGAGAAAAAATTCATTATAAAAGTCCCACGAGAAAATCCTGAAATTATTTTTAAGTTCCGTAATTCATCGCAAGGGGCGCAATTGAAAATTAAAAATAAAATTATAAATTTCTCCGAAAATTCCCACATTAAGGCATACCTTTGGTAACATCGTTAGAAAGCTTAGACAATTCTGCATCATTTTGGTCTAAGGCTCATTGGCGTACCGACCTTAATAAGAGTGGGGAAGCTATTGAATGTGTAATCATTTAAATCGCTGTTATTTTTAAACGACTTATCCGATTGTAGTAAACCTAGGCTTGTTTAGAAGAAAAAGGTAAGTACTTTTAACTGTCGCATCCATTGGTACGCGATAGCTCATAATAAAATTGTTAGAGGGCGCAATTTGTAATAATACCAGTATTTTGATTTTATTCAGAAAAATTAAATCATACGGTATAATTATGACATCATAAGCGGAAAGTAGCTTAAATTTGTAACAAAAACGTAAATAACGCAATTTGATATCTTTATTTGTTCCAGAGTTATGGCGAAAAGAAGACTTTTAACCGTTTAATTTAATAATTGATTGTTGCTATGGTTTCTTAAGGTGTATAGGTTGGATTAGTAATGAGGAATCTGCATTTATCATAGTCTGTGCCTCCTTCACACTCTATCTAGGCTTAGGACTAGTCCAAACTAAGCAAATTGCAAAATTTGGAGTGTGTTTAGAGGCCAACGGGCCATAACAACGATATCAAAGTAATGATTGATTTTTGTTTAAGAAACTTTTCAATAGAATGGTACAAAATCATGAACAACTGTTAAAAACTAGTGAAAATCTATAAATGTTCAAATTGACGGCCGTTTTGTAAAAAACAACTATTAATTCTTCTTCTGTACGTTTATAACATCATATAAAACTTCTAAGGCATAATTCTAATGTGGTGTGTTTTAAAATAATAATCTAATTTGCTGCGGAACAAAGTCGGCTCGTTTCCATGGAGGTAAATAAATTGAAAAAGTTGTCAACTTACTTAGGTTATGTTGTGTTGTAAAAATGTTTTCCTTCATTAGTTTTGGGTTTCATTGTACCTTATCAGAAATTAGTGCTATCCTTCAAAAATGTCGTATACCAATACCGAGGCTTACGACATGCTTGCCGTGTATTATGAATGTTTTCAAAATGCAGCTATTGCGGAACGACAATACGCTATCAGATATCCTGATCGAAGGCACTACACTAGAAAAGTGTTTCGGCGAATGGCAACACGTTTAAGACAAACAGGAAATGTACGACGTATTCCACTTCCTGTCAGAAGACGTCGCATAAGAAATGAAGACAATAGTATTAATGTTCTTGCGTACGTAGAATCGGAGCCTCACGTAAGCATCAGGGAGATTTCCACAGAACTAGGGTTAAGTGTTGCTTCTGTGTTCAGAATTTTAAGGGATTTTAAGCTGCATCCTTATCATCTAGTTTTACACCAGGCTTTATCAGACACTGATTTTGACAGGCGGATCGACTATTGCTATTGGCTGAGAGACATGTGTAGTGAAAATCTTCGATTCCTTTCCAAAGTTTTATGGACCGATGAGGCTACTTTTACTAGCTGCGGCGGAGTTAATTTGCACAATATGCATTATTGGTCGCAAACAAATCCTCACTGGATGCGCGAAGTGGATCACCAAAACAGATGGAGTGTAAATTTGTGGTGTGGTGTTTTAGGTGACAGAATTATCGGACCATTTGTTTTTCATGGACACCTAAATGGTGAATCTTATTTAAACTTTTACAAAATGACTTGCCCAATCTTTTAGAAGACATTCCCTTGACGTGAGAGCATCCCTGTGGTATCAACATGATGGATGTCCTTCAGACTATTCCCGAAGAGTCCGTGATTTCTTAAATGTTAGATACCCAAATCGCTGGATGGGAAGGGTAGTTTGTTTCGTGGCCACCTAGATCCCCGGATTTAACTGTATTAGATTTCTACTTGTGGGGAAGAATAAAAGATATTGTTTACGAAACGAGACCAACCACCCGAGAGGACATGATTCGCCGAATTGAAATTGCAATAAATTCGATTCCACGAGACGAAATCGAAACAGCTGTTTCCAGTACAAGAAGAAGAATTAATAGTTGTATTTTACAAAACGGCCGTCAATTTGAACATTTATAGTTTTCACTTGTTTTTAACAGTTGTTCATGATTTTTTACCATTCTATTAAAAAGTTTCTTAAACAAAAATCAATCATTACTTTGATATCGTTGTTATGGCCCGTTGGCCTCTAAACACGCTCCAAATTTTGCAATTTGCTTAGTTTGGACTAGTCCTAAGCCTAGATAGAGTGTGAAGGAGGCACAGACTATGATAAATGCAGATTCCTCATTACTAATCCAACCTATACACCTTAAGAAACCATAGCAACAATCAATTATTAAATTAAACGGTTAAAAGTCTTCTTTTCGCCATAACTCTGGAACAAATAAAGATATCAAATTGCGTTATTTACGTTTTTGTTACAAATTTAAGCTACTTTCCGCTTATGATGTCATAATTATACCGTATGATTTAATTTTTCTGAATAAAATCAAAATACTGGTATTATTACAAATTGCGCCCTCTAACAATTTTATTATGAGCTATCGCGTACCAATGGATGCGACAGTTAAAAGTACTTACCTTTTTCTTCTAAACAAGCCTAGGTTTACTACAATCGGATAAGTCGTTTAAAAATAACAGCGATTTAAATGATTACACATTCAATAGCTTCCCCCACTCTTATTAAGGTCGGTACGCCAATGAGCCTTAGACCAAAATGATGCAGAATTGTCTAAGCTTTCTAACGATGTTACCAAAGGTATGCCTTAATGTGGGAATTTTCGGAGAAATTTATAATTTTATTTTTTAATTTTCAATTGCGCCCCCTTGCGATGAATTACGGAACTTAAAAATAATTTCCAGGATTTTCTCGTGGCGACTTTTATAATGAATTTTTTTTCTCCACTTTTTATGTCCACTAGTTTCTGAAATATGGCCGGTGGCCAGCCTTAATGAAACACCCTGTATATATATATATATATATATATATATATATATATATATATATAAAACATCTTAATAAATTCAACAGGTAAGAAGAAAATCTTCGATTAAATAGTTTTTGGCATCTTATAATTAAAAAAGGGCATAATGGTACGCTTTAGTTTTTATTTTTGGTTGCTGTGTTTTTGTAGACGTTAAAGTAAATGCTTTCAGAATTAAACATTTTAGGTTGCCACAGTATGGCAATAGTTTAATGTATGTAATTAAAATATTTTATTACCTGTACAGGATGTCCCAACGATAGAGTAAATAGTTTATGTAACTAGAATTATTTGTGTAAATATTGTATGGACCATGGTTAGAGGTAAGAATGTGCATTTTTTAAATATTGGAAGTTATACAGTTGCAGAAAAGCAGGACGTGAAAAGTATGATTTTTAAATAGAACACCTATTTGATTTTAGTTTTTAATTCTACGTGTCCATACAAACATATTTTGTCATACAAAATATTGGCTGAAAGTTTTAGTTCTTGAGATATTCGCGTTTAAAGATTATTATGGTCATTTTCGTGGGTTGATGAATGGGCAATTGTTCCGTTATTTCACAATAAAAAATTGATATTTCGTGTGAAAAATGAGTGATATTATACTAACGTTTAGACCGAGTAGTATTTCTAATTTTCTCAACAGGGTGTTTGTTATAACCATTCAAATTTGAAAATTCTCAAATTAAAAAAATCAGTTTTTAATTGCACACCTATATATTTTTATTTCATTTTATTCGGGATTAAAAATCTATCATTTCGTCAAATATATTCTATATCTATCTTTGATAGTTTTCGAGTAATTTCGATTTTTTCACACTAGCTACTTTATTTTCGATAACATTGCATTGCATGGATCTTGGTAGCCATGGAAAATAATAATTGCGTTACTAAGATGCAAGGTTTCCTACTTGTCAAAATAAACACATATTAAATTTGTCGTTTTCCATTTAACTTGTTATCAATTCTTGTATCAATTATGGATTATTCGACAAATGAATTAATTGATATGATATACGTGTTGGCGAGGCTGAAAAACCCTTTATTGGCACAACGAATCTACAAAATGAAATATCCTGAACGTCGAATACCTACTACTGTTGGCTTGGAAAATTTGATGGATAGATTTGATTCTAGCGGTAGTGTTAAATACTTCAAACGTAAAGTTGTTAATAAAAGGGCAGCTAATGAAGAAATATTATTAAATATTCAAGAAAATCCCCAAGTGAGTTTTAGAACATTAGCGACCCCTCTTATGTTATCCGAAGTGAGACAGAACATGAGAAAAAGGCTCAATATGTGTATTCAGCAAGAAGGCCGTATTTGAGCATTTACTAAGACGCAATGTTGAATAATTATTGAATTACTGTTTCTCATTAATAAAAACTGTTAATATTCTCGCTTAGGTGGTTTGTTTTATTTCGTCGCAATTGTTTTCCATGGCTACCACGATCCACAATAATGTTATAGTATCGTATGTAACGTAGCTAGTGAGAAAAATCGAAATTCCTCGAAAACTATCAAAGATAGATATAGGATATATTTGACAAAAATGATAGATTTTTAATCCGAATAAAATTAAATATAGGTGTGCAATTAAAAAACTGATTTTTGTAATTTGAGAATTTTCAAATTTGAATGGTTATAACAAACACCCTGTTGAGAAAATTAGAAATACTACTCGGTCTAAACGTTAGTATAATATCACTCATTTTCACACGAAATATCAATTTTTTTATTGTGAAATAACGGAACAATTGCCCATTCATCAACCCACGAAAATGACCATAATAATCTTTAAACGCGAATATCTCAAGAACTAAAACTTTCAGCCAATATTTTGTATGACAAAATATGTTTGTATGGACACGTAGAATTAAAAACTAAAATCAAATACGTGTTCTATTTAAAAATCATACTTTTCACATCCTGCTTTTCTGGCACACCCTGTATAACTCCAATATTTAAAAAATGCACTTTCACCTCTACCATGGTCCACATATTTACACAAATAATTCTAGTTAAGCATAAACTTACTTTACTCTATCGTTGGGACACCCTGTACTTTTAAAATTAATTTTTAAAGTACATACAGTAAAAGATTAAGTTACTTTTAAAAGAAATACTGTTAATGATTATTATTTTGTACTGCTATTTACTCACAAAAAAGAATTTCTGTATAACTATCAGTTCGATGGAGAAAGAAGGCGATGTTGGGAATTACACGGCATTCTGTTTTGTGGTGAGATGTGTTTACTGACGTGAATATATTAGGCGATATTAGGCGATAGCAGCTTAGGGGCGGCCAGGTCAGTCTTTAAAGTTGAAAATATCTCAAAAGAGAGTTGGAGCAGATTATCAACAGTCAGGGAGACTTTTCGAGGCGGAAATTGTCTCGAGAATAATTCCGCTATATACTATGTGGGCTTTTTTCTGACGTCAGCATCTGTGCTTAGTTTATTGTGGGTGATGATAATCAAGGAGGTCTCGAACGTGCAGAAATCTCTTAAACTAATTCTGGTTACCCGTGTAAATAATTGCAACTCCTCACAACCAGATAGGGTACACTATGGCAGTTAATAGAGAAATATATCATGTGTGATAATAAATTATTCGCAACCTTATTTCGATAATATTCCAGGATCGACAAAGAATGTGAACATGATTACCTGTCCAATAGTATGCAATAATTTAGATGTACCACTTTTTTCGCAAACACATGATATACGTGAAGACGTCCACGCAGTGTGTTGTGAGTGTATTGCATAGCGTATTGTGTTTTATCTGCACAACGTTTTGGCGGTTAAGCATTAAAATTACTTTACTACTGATATGGGTATTTTATCAACTGAATCAGGCCTTAAGAATACAAATCAAATGTACCTGTTCTAAACCACAAACACACAAATCCAAACTGGTTTTCGTACCGAAAATTTCCCTTTACTCCCTCATTCTAGGAACGAAAGTGATCTTTTACTCTAAAATATTTTTAGCTGCATGGGATTAAAAATAACAAAAACAATCTAAAGCGGCCATATAGTTCAGTTGACATCAATTATCTAAATACAAAATAATTGATGACATCAGGTCTGTTATAAATAAAGTAGGCAAATACTGTTTCTGATAAAAATTTACACATATAGTAATATTACTGCAATTTTAAATCATAAGTTTGCTGACATCGAAGTCAGAATGAACCGAACTCTTCTGTACTGGTTTATATACATGAATACGTATGTTGACGAAGCACAAGAATTTGTACAATTTAAAGTCCTAGGTTTTTTCTCTGCGCATTGAGTGTCAAAAAAGTTAACAGAAGTATGACTACATCTATTCCATTTTAATCTTTCCTATATTTGTATTATTACGAATGCTAATATTTCCAGTGCAAAAAGGTAAAATCATAAGGGAAGCTTGATCATAATGTTGTTTAGTTCATTGGTCAGTCTGTTTACACAATCGTCCAATTGTAATTTCATTGAAAGGAATGATAGCTGTGCAAAAACTGATTTTCAAAAATACAACAAAATGTATAAAATAAAGGCAACGCTGGTACTTTAGAAGCGTATCATAATCCTACAAATAACATTTCACTTTCTGTTTACATACGTGTCGTTGTATCCTTTTGCGTCATTTTATGTTAATTTATTGTTTATTTTAAAATACTTCTTCTCAGAGCTCATTAAATTCTATACATAATAATCAGATAATTAATTTTTTGAAGTGAAGTATGTACGAATCTAAATAAATTTTACATTTTAGTAGTATTTACAATTAAGGCTAAACCACAACCTTCTAAAAAATCAAAGGAAAACACCTGGAAAGTGATCACAAGCATATGTCTTTTAATGTTTATTTAAAACATAAGCAAACTAATAGTAAGACATTGGAAGTCAAGCAAACATTGGCTGATGTTGGAATTGGGCAGACAACGAAATTGAATATTTCAACAAAATCAGCTAAAAATCTAAAAAATAAAAGTTAAATTTTGTTAGATACTTATTTAAAGTTGTTAGTCAATATGAGGTACAGTCAAAGTTTAGTCATACTTACGACGACGACACGGTCTAACTATGTTACGTGCGAAAATGGCAGTAGAATCGGAAGTAGCAGATAAGAAAGAGGCCAGAAGCTCAGTGGAGTAAAGGCGTGGGTGTGTTATTAACCTTGTGATTAGGATAGCTCGTAATACATAAGACACAATGGGGGCAGGGAGTCATAAATTAAATTTAAGTTTGTTTATAATCGACAATATCGGGGTCTATATACGAATATTTAACAGATAAGTTCAAAACAAACAAAAACTTTCTTACCTTAGGTCGTATAAAACCAGGTGAATCGGTAAGTTCTTGATCCGGCGTTTCCTGTAAAGCTTCAAAATATATGCACGTAATCAAATGACGTGCTAATAGACCAGTTGATCGGGTATCAACCATATTTTCTTTAATCTTACTTTACGTTAAATCTCATTAATGAAATTTTATGTCTTAAAAAAATAAAAAGAAACAAAAAAATAGCAAATAATCTATGATAAATCTCTTAAATTATTACGTTAAAGACTTTCATCAAAATCATAAAAAAATTCATGAGACTTGCCACTGTAAGGTTGCGTAAATCAAAAATTTTCATAAAAAGGATAAATAGCTCAGTAACATAAATGTAATCAAAATCTCTTTTAAATGTAGTACTTCGTAAATAATGATAACACTACGAGGAAGGATAGAAATCACATGTTCATTCCTACAATAACGACATAATACGCTCAAGTTCATTAACACTAGCTATATATTATGATAATAATAAAAAAAATGAACAATCAGAGTATCGGTACAGTTATCGTCAAATCAATACGATACACGAAAGGAAGCGTATTCAGCCGCCTAAAGAAATAGAAACAACATCTTCATTAAAATCACCAAAAATAAACACAGAAAGACACATACCTTAATTCGCGCAAAATTGATCAATGTAATCTGTCCATCTCACAGTGGTAAAGGTAATACTCGTACAATTGACCTTTGATCGACGGGTACCATACTTTACTGTCGTCAATTTTTAACCATCCGACTCTTTTAAATTATATTTACATGAATTTAGTGGTGAAAATATTTAAGCCAATTCAGGTGATTTTATAACTGCTTCATCAGGTTTAATATACACAAACATTAATTTATTTACAAAACGTTCTTTGTCATTTACACACATAATATTTATTATAGCTATATCTATTTACAGCAACCTTTTATCTGCCCGAACAGCTGCGGACGACGATGTACTTACTCGATGCACAAATAAATTTACCAAACTCTATAATATAATAATACACTAAAGCGCATAAGCCCAAAAATGAGTAAACCACTAAAATAAACACTAATCTTCTTCAATGGACACGAAAATGTCACCTTTGACGAGCGAATAACAACACAAAAAAGTTCTAGGGATGATTGAACACTTTTTAAGACCAACACAAGGTGAACGGAGGAATTTTCTCACGATATCTTCAAGTAACCCGAGTAAAAAGTAGGTAAATTCTGTTCGCCCACTCAGCGTTCGACCCCTTTCATGTACAGCCGAACTATTGTGTCGAGTCGTATAGTGTGAAGAAAATACTATCTGAAAATATCCTAAAGAGAGGAACAAGCACAATACAACGTAGTTTCATGTGAGACACATTAACAGTAGATAAAGTTTGTCAGGCTATTACTACTGAAGTCTACGAAAGGCCTTCTAACTGACTGTGTGTGCGTACGTGGGTGTGTGTGTGCGCGTGCGTGCGTGCGTGCGTGTGCGTGTTCGTGTGCGTGTGCGTGTGCGTGTGCGTGTGCGTGTGCGCGTGCGTGTGCGTGTGCGTGTTTGTGTGCGTGCGTGCATGCGTGCGTGCGTGAATGCGTTCGTGCGTGCGTGCGTGCGTGCGTTCGTGCGTTCGTGCGTTCGTGGCGTGCGTCGTGCGTTGCGTGCGTCGTGCGTGCTGCGTGCGTTAGTGCGTGCGTGCGTGCGTACGTGCGTGCGTCGCGTGCGTGCGTGTGCGTGCGTGGTGCGTGCGCGTCGTTGCGTGCTGCTGCGTTGTCGTGCGTGCGTGTGTGTGTGTCGTGCGTGTGTGTGTGTGTGTCTGTGTGCGTGCGTGCTACGTGCGTGGGTGAGTGTGTTCGTGCGTGCTGTGTGTGTGTGTGTGTGTGTGTGTGGTGTGTGTGTGGTGCGTGTGCGTGCGTGTGCGTGCGTGTGGCAAGTGAGTACGTGCGTGCGTGCGTGCGTGCTGTGTCGGTTGTGTGTGTGTGTGTGTGTGTGTAGCGTCGTGGTTGTGGTGTGGTGGTGCGTGCGTGCTGCGTTGTCGTGTGTGCGTGCGTGGTGAGCAAGTGAGTACGTGCGTGCGTGCGTGCGTGCGTGTGTGGTGTGGTGTGTGTGTGTGTGCGTACGTGGTGTGTGCGTGGTGTGCGGTGCGTGCGTTGGTGCGTGTCGTGAATGAGTGCGTGCGTGTGCGTGCGTGTGCGTGTGTGCGTGGTGCGTGCGTGGTGGTCGTAGTGGTAGTGCGTGCGTGCGTCGTGTCGTGGGTGTGTGTGTGCGTGCTGCTGGTTCGTGCGTGTCGTGCGTCGTGCGTTCGTGTCGTCTGGTGCGTGCGTGCGTGCGGTGCGTGTGCGTGGTGTACTGGTTGGGTGCGTGCGTCGGCGTGCGTGTGTGCGTGTGCGTGCGTGCCGCGTGTGCTGGTGCGTGCGTGTGCGTGCGTGCGTGCGTTGCGTGCGTCGTGCGTTTGTGCGTGGTGGTGTGTGTGTGTGTGTGTGTGTGTGCGTGCGTGTGTCTAGTCGTGCGTGTCGTGCGTGCGTGGTGAGTGAGTGCGTGTCGTGCGTGCGGCGTGCTGTGTGTGCGTGGTGTGTGTGTGTGCGTGCGTAGCGTGCGTGTGCGTCGTGCGTGGTGGCGTGCGTGCGTGCGTGCGTGCGTCGTGTGGTGTGCGTCGTGTGTGGTCTGTGCGTGCGTGGTGTCGTGGTCGTGCGTCGTGCGTGAGTGGTCGTGCGTGCGTGCGTGCGTGTTGTGTGCGTGCGTGGTGAGAGTGGTGTGCGTGCGTGTGCGTGTGTGGTGGTGTGCGTCGTGTGTGTGGTCGTGCGTGTCGTGTGCGTGCTGTGCGTGTGTGAGTGAGTGCGTTGCGTGCGTGCGTGCGTGCGTGCGTGCGTGTGTGTGCGTGGTGTGTGGGTGTGTGTGTGTGTGCGTGTCGTCGTGCGTGGTGTGTGCGTGCGTGCGTCGTGGTGTGGTTGCGTCGTGGGTCGTGTGTGTGTGCGTACGTGGGTGTGCTGTGCGCGTGGTGCGTGCGTGCGTGCGTGTGTGCTGGTGGTGCGTGGTGCGTGCGTGCGTGGTGAGGTGGTGTGTGGTGCGTAGTGCGTGCGTGGTGCGTGGTGCTGCTGTGTGGGTGTCGTGGTGTGTGTCGTGGTGCGTGGCGTGAGTGAGTGCGTGCGTGCGTGCATGCGGTCGTGGTGTGCGTGTGTGTGTCGTGGTGGTCGTGTGACTGTGGTGCGTGTCGTGCGTGCGTACGTGCGTGGTGTGGAGTGCGTGCGTGCTGCGGTGCGTGGTGCGTGCGTGGTGTGTCCGTGTGTGGCGTGCGTGCGTCGTGTGAGCTGAGTGAGTGCGTGCGTGCGTGCGTGTGTGCGTGCGTGTGGTAGCTGTGGTGCGTGCGTGCGTGCGTGCGTGTGTCGCTGGTGTGCGTGTGTGTGTGTGTGGTGTGTGCGTGCGTGCGTGAGCGTGGTGCGTCTGCGTGCGTGCGTGGTGTGTGTGCGTGTGTGTGTGTGTGCGCGTGCGTGCGTGCGTGCGTGCGTGGTGACGTGGTGCGTGCATGCGTGCGTGGTGTGCGTGTCGGGTCTGTATGCGCGTGCGTGCGTGCTGTGAGCGTGAGTGACGTGCGTGCGTGCGTGGTGCGTGCGTGCGTGAGTGATGCGTAGTGCGCTGCGTGGTGTGTGTGTGTGTGTGTGTGTGCGTGCGTGCGTACGTGCGTGAGTGCGTGCGTGCGTGCATGCGGTCGTGTGTGTGTGCGTACGTGGGTGTGCCTGTGTGCGCGTGCGTGCGTGCGTGTGTGACTGAGTGAGTGCGTGCGTGCGTGCGTGTGCGTGCGTGCGTGAGTGAGCGAGTGAGTGCGTGCGTGCGTGCGTGCGTGGTGCGTGTGGGTGTGTGTGTGTGGTGTGTGTGTGCGTGCGTGCGTACGTGCGTGGTGTGTGGTGCGTGCGTGCGTCGGTCGTGTGTGTGCGTACGTGGTGTGCGTGTGCGCGTGCGTGCGTGCGTGCGTGCGTGTGACTGAGTGAGTGCGCTGCGTGTGCGTGCGTGCGTGCGTGGTGACGTGCGTGCGTGCGGCGTGTGCGGGACGTGCGTGCGTGCGTGCTGCGTGCGTGCGTGCGTGTGTGCGGCGTGCGTGCGTGCTGCTTGTGTGCGTGCGTGGTGTGTGGTGTGTGTGTGTGTGCGTGCGTGCGTGGTGCGTGCGTGCGTGCATGGGTCGGTGTGTGCGTACGTGGGTGCTGTTGCGCGTGCGTGCGTGCGTGTGTGACTGGTGATGTGCGTGTGGCGTGCGTGCGTGGTGTGCGTGCGTGCGTGGTGAGGATGTGCGTGTGTGCGTGCGTGCTGGGTGTGTGTGTGTGTGTGTGTCGTGCGTGCGTGCGTACGTGCGTGGTGAGTAGCGTCGTGCGTGCATGCGTCGTGTGTGTGTGCGTACGTGGTGTGCCTGTGTGCGCGTGCGTGCGTGCGTGCGTGTGTGCTGGTGAGTGCAGTGACGTGCGTGCGTGTGTGTGTGGTGCTGTGTGGTGGCGACTGTGAGTGGTGCGTGCGATGCGTCGGTGGGTACGTGTGTGCGTGTGCGTGCGTGGTACTGGTGAGTGGTGCATGCGTGCTGTGCTGCGTGCGTGCGGTCGTGTCTGCTGCGTGCGTGCGTGGGTGTGTGTGTGTGGGTGTCGTGCGTGCGATGTGCGTGTGTGACTGTGTGAGTGTCGTGCGTGTGCGTTGGTGTGTGTGCGTGCGTGCGTGGTGATGTGTGTGGTGCAGTGGTGTCGTGCGTGCGTGCGTGCGTGTCGTGGTGGTGCGTGCTGTGCGTGCGGCGTCGTGCGTGCGTGCGTGCGTGCGTGCGTGGTAGCGTGAGTAGCAGTGAGCGTGCGTGCGTGCGTCGTCGTGTCGTGTGTGTGTCGTGCGTGCGTGCGTGCGTGTTGTGCGTGCGTGCGTGGTGCGTGCTGCATGCGTGTGTGTGGTAGTGGTGTCTGATGTGCGTGCGTGCGTGTGTGAGTGAGTGCGTGCGTTGCGTGTGTGTGTGCGTCGTGGGTGTGGTGTGTGCGTGCGTGCGTGGTGCGTGTGTGATGTGTGTGTGATGGTGCGTGTCGTGCGTGCGTGCGTACGTGCGTGTGCGTGGTGCGTGCGTGCATCGTGCGTGTGTGGCGTCGTGGTGCTGTGCCGTGCGTGTGCGTGCGTGCGTGTGTGACTGATGTGCGTGGTGCGTGCTGTGCTGTGTGCGTGCGTGCAGTCGTGCGTGTGGTGAGTGGCGTCGTTGCGTGCGTGCTGGTGTGTGTGTGTGTGCGTCGTGTGTCGTGGTGGTGCAGTGCGTGCGTGCGCGTGTGGTGACGTGTCGATGCGTGCGTGTGTGCTGTGTGCGTGCTGCGTGCGTGTGAGTGAGCAAGTGCGTCGTGCGTGCGTGTGTGTGTTGGGTGTGTGTGTGCGTGCGTGCGTGCGTGCGTGAGTGAGTGCGTGCGTGCGTGCATGCGGTCGTGTGTGTGTGCGTACGCGGGTGTGCCTGTGCGTCGTGCGTGCTGTGTGACTGAGTGAGTGCGTGCGTGCGTGCGTGCGTGTGTCGTGCGTGCGTAGTGAGCTGAGTGACGTGCGTGCGTGCGTGCGTGGTGCTGGTGTGTGCGTCGTCGTAGTGCTGTGTGGTGCGTGCGTGCGTGCTGCGGTCGATGTTGCGTAGTGGTGTGCCTTGTGCGCGTGCGTCGTGCGTGCTGTGTGACTGAGTGAGTGCGTGCTGTGCGTGGTGTGTGCGTGCGTGACGTGAGTGAGCGAGTGAGTGCGTGCGTGCGTGCGTGCGTGTGTGTGTGTGTGGTGTGTGTGTGTCGGTGCGTGCGTGCGTCGCGTGCGTGCGTGCGTGCGTGCGTGCGTGTGGTGCGTGCGTGCGTGAGCGGTGCCGTGCGTCGTGCGTGCGTGCTGTTTGTGCGTGTCGTGTGTGTGTGTGGTGTGTGGTGTGTGCGTGCGTGTACGTGCTGGTGAGTGAGTGCGTCGTGCGTGCATGCGGTCTGTGTGTGTGTGCGTACGTGTGTGTGTCCCTGTATGCGCGTGCGTGCGTGCGTGTGTGACTGAGTGAGTGCGTGCGTGCGTGCGTGCGTGCGTGCGTGCGTAGCGATGGTAGCGTGCGTGCGTGCGTGGGTGGTGCGTGTAGTGTGGTGTGTGTGTGTGGTGTGTGTGTGCGTGCGTGCGTACGTGCGTGAGTGAGTGCGTGCGTGCGTGCATGCGGTCGTGTGTGTGCGTACGTGGGTGTGCCTGTGTGCTTGCGTGTTCGTGATGACGTGCGTGCGTGGTGACTCGGTGAGTGGCGTGCGTGCGTGCGTGCGTGGTGAGTGAGTGTTCGTGGTAGCAAGTGGTACGTGCGTGCGTGCGTGCGTGCGTGCGTAGCTGTGTGTGTGTGTGTGTGTGTGTGCTGTGCTGTGTGTGTGTGCTGTGCGTGAGTGATTAGTGCGTGCGTGCTGATGCGGTCGTGTGTGTGGTGCGTACGTGGTGTGTCTGTTGCGCGTGCGTGCGTGCGTGTGTAGTACTGAGTTGGTGCAGTGTCGTGTCGTGTGCGATGCGTGCGTGTGAGCGAGTGATGCGTGCTGCGTGCGTTTGTGCGTGTGTGTGTGATAGTGACGTGCGTGCTGTGCGTACAAGTGCGTAGAGTGATCGTTGCGTGCGTAGCATGCGGTCGGTGTGTGCGTATGTGGGTGCCTGTTGTGCGCGTGGTGCGTGCGTGCGTGTGTGACTGGTGAGTGCGTGCATGCGTGCGTGTGTTCGTGCGTAGGTGACAGTGAGTGCGTGCGTGCAGTGCGTGTGTGATGTGTGTGTGCGTGCGTGCGTACGTGGTGAGTGAACGTGCGTGCGTGCTTGTGCGTGCGTAATTGTAGACGTACGGATGTGATTTTGTGCGACCAAGATGACTGCGGCTGCATCAGTATTAGCATTGCTGATATGCGTGTCTATTGCAGTGCGTGATTGGTGCGTGACATAAGAGTATGAATGATTGCGTCAGTGCGATTTGCTTCGAATCGTGAATCTGTAGCGTAGACGTCGTGAACGATTTGTGCGTGTGCGACTTCTTACGTTCAGTAGACGCGTTCGTGCATGTGCTGACGTAATAAGCTTGCGATGCAGTTCTGATCGTATTGTGCGATCTGCGTCGACTGCCTGCTTTGTGCGTGTCTGGTGTGTGTGTGGTGATGATGCATGTGTAAGGACGTGCGTTACGTGCGGTAGTGAATCTTCGTGACTGCATGTCGTGAAATATGTAGTGCCTCTGTACGATGGTTGTGTGTAGTCGCTCGTGACGTGCGAATCTGTTTACGAAGGTCGGTTTGGTGCATGGTACGTGCTTTTGCTTGTGCAGTGCGTTCTTAGCTATATGCGTAACGCTAGAGTCGCACCGAAATATGATCATGCCTAGTTTGATGCTAGAGCGTACAAAAAGATGGTGTTAGGTTAGTGTAAGCTTGTATCTTGCATTATAAATCGTGACGTTTGCACTGTTTAGCTAGTTGGTGAGGACGACGTTCGTGGTGCATGGGTCGTGTTGCGTACGTTAGTTTGTGAGCACGTGTGACTGGTGAGTGCGTGCATGCAATTTCTAACGCCAGTGATTTTTGGCAGTGGTGGATTTGCGGGGTAAAGAACTAGAGGAGTAAATGTAATTTGATTCGGCTCTCAAGACTGGAAGGTTTTTAAAAGCGATATTATTCAAATTTGGGATACATTCTTAGTACATACGTCTAGTGATTTTTGGTAGCCGTACAATTTACGGGATAAGAAGCAACAGGGTTGAATGCAATTTACCTTAGACCACAACAACTCAGAAGCTTGAAGAGCAATTATATTTAAATTGAATGCGATTGTATAACACCTAATTGTCTAGATGTGCGTGATTCTTGGTGGTGGCAAAATTAGAGGGTAAGAGAACAGTTTTGCGCATAATGAAAACTTTTTCTTCTAAACAAAATACTCGAGCCCTATGATACATTCTGGTATCAGCTTCGGTTGTAACCGATACTATATTACACGAAGGGTCGATTTTGTTTCCATTAACACGTTGCACCCCTTTTTATTCTTCTCAATCGATTCTTCTATATAGGACACTGCTATCACTGACAATCTGTAGCCATATATTTACAATAAATAAAGAACAATGTTATGAAAAACGCTTTTTCCATCCTCCTAGCCATTTCAATAAAATTAAGTGAACGTCACTATCTGTCGCCAGAGACGCAGGACTTCGCCGGAAGCAATTCCCTGTATACTCCTTTGAGGTAGGTAATTTAGCAACAATACATGCCATTTTCGTAATAGAATGGATTCCCACACGTTGTACCGTACACTTTCCATTACGATAGAAATTTAAAAAATAGTCGTCCTCAAATTTCGCTGACCGTAGTTGTACATATTTCTTATACAATTCCAGATAATTAACAGCTTCACCTTCACTTGCTACGGGAAATACCCTCTTGACGTTGCTTCGTATCGGAAATTGTTCTAACAAGCGTTCCTGTGTCTTTTTGGACAGGATCTTGTATTTTTAGTGAGTGTAGGCTCTTCACGCCTATATGCAACATATACGCCAATAAGAAGCGCAACCTGAAAATAAATGAATTACTATAAGTTTTGTTATGCTTATGAGCGGTACTCTAACAAAGTATATGGTTTAGGTTCAAGGTAAACTTTTTATTTATGCATTTAATAAAATTCATAATAGTTTTTGATAATACATAGTTTTCAAGCTAATGCATTCTTAAAGTATGATGGTGATGATGAGCGAATAGATTCCTCACATTATTTTAAACTTACTTTGATTAATAAATTCGTCGGCATTACTCAAAAATGTACTAATTTCTTGAGGAGTTAAAAACGTTCGACTTTGTAGGTTCATATCCTACTGAATTTGGCTTATGTCAATATTTCCTTTGCAAATAATTCGGCTTTGATCATCGAATATTTTGACCAAAGTGAAGATGGTTTTAGTTCTTGCGACTGGAATAGAAAAATAAGACTATAATAATGCTAATAATTTACAAACTATTAATTTTGAAGGTAAGCTGTCACTTACCTTTTCATGTAAATACTCGTAGTAACAACGTTGCATCTTCGTCCATAATTATAATGTTGTTCACTTCTTTCCATCGAACGAATGCATTAAATTCCTTCTCGTAAATTGCACGAGAATTAGATCTGATACAACTTTCTTTGATTTTTGAGAAAGTCTTTCGGGTTTCTGCATATTGTACAAAAAGAAGCGCTATTTTCGAGAAATAATTGCTCTGATCATATTAATCGTAGAAGACGTTTTAATATGTTTTTGGGCGGTTTTTGGGAGCTGTAACTAAAAAACATTGTTTGGACAAGTACCTAAAAGGTTTTCTCCGGTTTGTCTGCTATTCCTTAACAGCAACGATTCGTCAGCAAAAAACATATTTTAGTTGTACCTTGGAAGGTCGTCTGTTGTTCTAACCTCAGGTTTTCAAAATACAGGAAGTCAAAGTCGTCAAATTCCTTAAAGTGGTCACAACCGGTGCATATATCTTATGAATTTTGAAGAAGTTTGTGAAAAAAGTACAAGAAACCGTAAAGTGGAAGTTGTAGCTAAATTTGAAACAATAGCTTCTAATATACGGGAATTCATTCGGTCACATATCCAAAATAAATCCATTCCATCCAATTTCAAAAAGAAAATTGAAGAGTACGTGCAGGTTGTCCCATTTTCGTATGTTTTACGGGGTATCTCGCTTATTTTTTAGGTTAGAACCTTGCGGTTTTCGCGACACCATGCTACTTTTTAATTAAATTAATTAGTGCAAAGATGCACTAATCAAATTTGCCATAGCCATCTTAGTTTTTGTGCTACAGGGTAATTTTGGAAAAAATGCATTTTCAGTCATCTAGTAAACTCTGTTTTGTCAGACATATTTAAAATAATGTAAAACTGATATTTGTTAGAATTTTACGTAGAATCCAGTTGGCGATATGCTTAAGATTTTTTCTTTAAATACGCACAAAGGTCCAAAACAGTGATCGAGATGTTGACATAACACTCCATTTGTTCATATTCCTGGGACATCTCTTACAGTTTTTAAATTCTAATTTCTCCTTGCTGAAGAGCATTTTCAAAAATATGTCTAAAAGTCTATATTTATTCTTATAGAATTTTAACGTGACATAATGTTTAGGTTTTCTTCATATAATTTACTATTCGTTAAAAAACAAAATAAATCGAAGCTTGAATCTGACAAATCATTGTTCAAATTGCTCCAAAACCGCAGTTATGTCTATTCCTACAATGTGTGTCTGACCAAATTGTTTATAAAATTATTGTTAATGAGTTCATATTTCCAAAATAATTCGTAAAGCATTTTCCGTTGACAATTTTGAATTGTTGACATGTTGGCATATTGCCTAGTGTTAATAAATTTTATTTCTTTAAAATACCGCACAGAATAAATCCAACAACCGAGAGATCTCTGGTCATCGTGATTTTCCATCGAACAGGTCAGCGAGTTTGCTTCCAATCCAACTCCTGGAAAACGTTCATCTCTGAGCCAGTTTTTTATTCTAGCATTGTGGGCTGGAGTTCTCACATCCTGCTGGAAAGAATATATCGTTAAGTTGAAGCCGTGGAATATCTTCTTGAAAATGTTCAATAGTTTATTTCTTGTAGAATTTGTAAGTACCCATTGGAGTTTAGGTTTTCTTCATAAATCTTGTAAACTATTTTTCGGTTAAAAATAAAGCAGGAGACATTAAATCCGAACCTGCCTTGACGCTCTCTAGGAAAAATCACGTGGGTGTTTTCTTGACTCCAAAACCGCGAGTTGTGTCTATTAAGAATTCCCGAACTTGTAAAATGTGCCTCGTCTGACCAAATTATTTTTTTTTTCAAAATTATTGTTCTGAGTTTTCATATTTATAAACAAATTGTAGAACTCCAATCTACCTTTAGCATCACCAGGGTGCAGATGATGAACGAGTTCATACTTGTAGGGTTTGAATTTATGTTTTTTAAAATCCTTTGCACTGTTGTTTTAGACACACGGGTCTCTTCATCTATTTTCCTGCACGAGGTTTCAGGAGTGCCTTGAACAACTACTAAAACGTTGATCTCTGATTCCTCGTTCTCTTTGTTGTAAACTTGGGATCGAGGTTTGTCAAAACATCCATGTTGGCAAAGATTAAATTTTAATTTTTGAAGTATTCTTCTGTCGGGTTGTCTTCTTTCGGGATATCTATATGACACAATAGGTATATAAAGTAAATACAAATTTTAAGGTAAAGATTGACTGACCTGTTCATATAGAGTTCTAAGGCCTGGTCTGCGTTTTCATTAGATAATATGAAGCAGGTATTCATATTATGTTTCTCAAAGTTTTCAAATTTTTGGTTTCGAGCCATATTAAAAAATAATTAAACATCAACAACAACAAAAACAAGAACGATAACAATAAACAAAAACAACGAATAACAATAAATATCAGCACTAAATTTGGGAAAGTGTAACCAGGAATAATTTGAGAAAAGCAGAAACTTCAAAAATCAAATACCTAAGAAATGGCAGAACGTTAATTATTTTGTTTTTTGCGTTACCATGGTTACCCATGGCTATCTACTATTATCAATGTAAATTATAGAAACAAATCATTTTGTCACGTTATTTATGAAAATAAATACAGACTATGGTATATTTTTAAAAATCTCTTGGCAAGAGGAAAAAGATTTAAAAAATATATATAGGGTGCCCCATAAAAAAAAAGTAGGTTATGTCAATATCTCAAAAACTGTGACCTCTAAAGAAAATCTGAGTACGCCACTGGATTCTACGTAAAAAAATCTGCATATACCAGTTTTTACTTTTTTAATATGTCTGACAATAACAGAGTTACAGGGGATGACTGAAAATGCAATTTTTCCAATAGCACACAAACTAAGATGGCTATGGCAAATTTGATTAGTGCATCTTTGGTTTCATTAAAAAGTAGCACGGTGTCGCGAAAACCGCAAGGTTCTAACCTAAAAAATAAGCGGGATACCCCATAAAACACGAAAATGGGACAACCTGTACAGTCTCAAGTGACGTAGTAAGAACTTTGGTTGCGGTGCAATTGTTTTGAAAACTAAGCAACTTATACAAATAGACATTAAATTGATGTATAATCTCAATGGGTCAATTTAGTTGGACTTTCACGTCAGTGCTAGTGTTAGATATTTTCATAGAATTCTGTTTTAATTTAGTGATTAAATCGAAAAACAACTTTAGCTGACATTTTACCCACAAATTAATAATAAGGTAGCATTACGTAATAATGTTCGTTTTGTAAATAAAAGCGTTTATTATTATATTATTTATTAATATATTGCTTAAAAACTTCAATTCGTCACTGATAAATTTAGAAAATAAACACACCCACAAAAAACGCATTTTCAAATAACCTAATTTCAATAAAAATAAATTAAGAATCAAATTTTTGAATACAATTAGAGTCCCTTTCAATATCATGATTCATATTAATTTCTACATAGGTACAGGTCAGGTTTGCCATAATTTACATTTAATTAACCATTTTAAGCACTTAAAATTCAATATTTTAATTAATGGCTATTTATAAACTCTTATATGGGATAGAGTGCACTAAACTCATTTATGTATAGCCTACAAATTAAGTAGGTGTAATTCGAGTATAGTTTACAGATTAATATATCAAATACACCTTCGTACATCAAAACAAATTATAATGCGCGCAACACGGCAAAAAGAATATTAAGGTTAATTTTCTGACATAACAGTGTATAATTAATAGGTAATGAGAGTTATACGATGTCATAGCACAGTGGATGGAACGTAACGTGCATTGTACTTTCTAGATGTAACAGAAATCAGGTCATAGAATGAAAGCGAAAACAGACATTCTCAAACGACTAACTAGCACAACCATTTGAATACAAAGAACCAAATAAGTGCAATCCGCTATTATGTATACTTAAAAATTGTATGGAAGTCTATTAAACTTTCCAACTCAAAGTGCACCTAACAAAGCTATTATTAAAAAAAAATGAAATGCCCCTTAAATGGATAAACTCTGTATCCGTTATGTAACGCCAATGATATCGGTGATGAACTTGAACCGATTGTGACGAAGAAGATTGTCAAAAGTTTGCGATAATCCCCTTCGCTCCGAAATGGGGTATTGTTAAAATACTGCACGGTAGAGTGCAAGTACATGCTCTACTTATGATGTTATGTAAAGTCTTAATTGATGTGAATTTACATTTTAGCTTCACAGCGTAACAATTAGTATTATTGTGTAATAAGGAATAGCTGTGCTTTTCTGCCAGATTGTATTGTTGTTGTTGTTAGTGCTTCAAATTGCAGGTGTGGTATTAATAATTATTGTTAATCTTTTAGCTACTCACCCGGAAATTCATTGTGTAGAAGTGAAATCTTCAATTTTGATTTGGTCTATCAACCTAACCCATTTTTGTATTTTGATCAAGCATCATTTAAGAGTTAGAAATGATTAATGTGACTAGTTTATCAAAAAAAACTGTTCAAAAATTAATATAAAAATTATATACTCTATTACACAGAACATGCTATTTGTCGGTTAACATAACTTGCTGTATATTTAGCATACATAATTGCTTCCACAGTCCACCTGAGAATTTTGATACACTATGTAAAATTATACATAATGAATAATTTATGGAGTTATTAATATAAAACTTTCATTTTCAATTAACATCATTTTTTTATAGGTAAACTGTTTAAATCTCTTATAATAGCCATAGGATGTTATGCAGGATATAATAAATGTTTAAACTTAATACTACTTGGATGAAATGTTGGGTAATGTATCTTTAAAGCCCTATAACCAACAACAGCAGAAAGGTGCTTATTTCATTGCATACGCTGAAAAGTGCTAAGTTAATTCATAAATTAAATCAGTATATATAATAAATCCTATCAACGATACAAGAGGATGTGGAAATCGCTACAGTCTTGTTTGTAAAGCTAAATACTTGAAAAGAAACAGTAACTATGCGAATATTGGTATTTATTTTCCAAAAAACACCTCGTCACCTTGATCATCATTGCTCTTTGTCTAAGGAGAGAATAATTTGACCAGTCCGTATGTACGTAGTATACCTAAGATTGTGTCGGAAAACTAACTTTGCGCAACAGTCTAGCTTGTGTTATGCGTTACTATCAAAATGTGCGTGGTCAATGAATGTTTCACTAGTCTTAGCTATGAAGGGTATGACACTGTGTGTTTAACTGAAACATGGCTCTTAGACGATATGCCCAGTAGTGAGGTTTTCCCCTGTACTTACGTGTCACGAAGTGATTGGAAATTCTATGACGTGATGATGGCTGTGGTTTCTAGGGACAAAAATGCCGGGGGTAAAATCTTGCCCCGTTCGGATGTCCGGGAGGGCAATTGGCCTTGGTCATCAAAAGTATGCATTTCCTGATCCACTATTCTAACATCCGCGGTATCAACTCTAACCTTAATGCTGTTCACAAACATCTTGAACAATTACAACTCGACATTTCATTTCTATCTGAAACACAGGTCTCCTCTGAAAATTCCAATTCATGTCACTTGAAATTTGCCCAATACAATTTTCCCTTTAACTTTCGATACGAAGGGGTGTGTGCTTATCTCAGGACCACCAGCGCTTTGAAGAATAAAGTCAGTTTTGCAAATATAGTTAATATAAGAATAAACCTGTGTGAATACATACATTACATTACCGTTTAAATTACGGTATAAACTATAAACAAGTAGACAAAGCGCACACATAATATTCTAATAACTTAGACAGTGACCGTCTGGATAATCACTTCATTTCCATAGTATAGAGACCCGCTTCCAACATGCATCTACAATTCACTCAACTTTTAAAACTGAAGCGAAAATTAATTAATAGCAAGCACCGCGTTGAGGAGTCACGCCCTAAAGTTGAAGGGTCAAGCATCCTGTTGTAATCTGATCACACGATCGTTACCATAATAAATATTATAATCAGAAATCTTCGAAGATTCGAAGTATGCATATTATTTGTCTGTTTAACTTAATCTTTAAACTTAACTATAAATTATCAGCTATTTTTAACAGATACAAAGGAAGATTACGGTGCATTGATTCCAAGACTTCTTTATATAATTAGAAGGTATGAGACGACCAAAAGAGGAGTGTCGTGGAAGGTCAAAATGATGTAAAAATAATATAATATTTGTGTAGTACTGATTAAATTAGTTGGTAAGCTACAGGATAGATAGAATTTGCAGGGTTTATTTGTAAGCAAATAGGAAGTATTTAAGATTGAGCAACACGAACTTTCACTTACCGTCAAAGGGCTACATACACATTAGAGAGACGATGCAAAGAGTTGAAGATAGCTGTAAACGAAAATGAATAGCACAAATACAATAATTTATGACAACATCAGGTAATGAGTAAATTCTAAAAGTTTAATTAGAATTCTAAAAGCACAAGAAACAATAGCAGTTTCACCTACTTAATTTAAAAGGCTAATTTGTAGTAAATTATTATAAGTTTTTGTTATGAACGAATAAGTTCAAAAGTAAGTATGTAAAAAGTTTACCTCGAGTAGGATTTAAACCTACAATATGTACTTTGCTAGAGTACGCGCGCTAACCAATTACGCTGTCGAGATTCAAGCCCCAATCGATGTAAATTTTGTCTTTGTGTTTGTAGAACTCTAGCAATTTTTAATTTGTAGCAATTTTTTTAAAGTTATGTGCAATTAAAACATTTTGACAAGAACTTTAATGGTAGAAAATGACTAATTATTTATAATTAATGAGAACAATATCACATAAAAGAGAATATAATGTAAGTTCATACTTAGGTTCTAACCGATTATAGACAGAATTAGAACTCTAAGTCGAGTAATCAAAATTAAGAATAAATTACCAATAGGACCTCATGGAGTTTTAAAATAATACATTCTCGCTCCTTCTGCATGTATATCTAATTTTCGCACATAAATGGAACTCCAGATTTGTTTCAAAAAAGTGTTTAATTTCTACAGCTGTTAATGAAATCAAAAATAGTGAGAAACCAGTTTTGTGTAACTAACAAAAGTGTGCAGTTACACGTAATCTACTTGAAGAATGCGGAATATAGTGAAACAGTAGAAATCCGAAACTACTACGTCACAATATAAGTAGCGCCAGCAGTTTATAGTAAAATACAAGAACTCTTCCATAAGTCAAAAAAGCGGCTAAAGCAAAAAAGAAAGAGAAAGAAGCGGGCAACACAAAATACATCGTAAAACATATAATGTATCCTAAAATGCATAATTAATTCACATCAATTTTAATTAAATCATTTTGGACAATAAAATTAATCATCATCAAAATCAATATATTGTGAAGAAATTTAATAAGAAATTCAATTAAATGTAACTATTTTAATCGACAAATTAGCGTGTCAAACAAATGCAATATCTGTGTTATAGTACTTATAAAATATAAAAATATAAATATAAATAATAAAATATAAAATATAAAACTTATTTTGCAATTGACCCCTTTATTTAACTTGCAATTGTATTTACTTTAAATTAAATTTTAGATAGATCAAAAAGAGCCAAATAAGTGTTGATTCGTTAGTATGCTGATCCCCAAGTGATTGGAACATCCTCAACAAATGGAATATTGTGATCCAGGGATTTCTCGTCTAAAAGCACTAATTTTGGCTAAATTTCAAATAAATCAGTCAATTTGTTCAAAATTAAGTTTTGAAAAATCAACAAAGGGGTTGCCTTAAATATCAGGTAGATCGGATTTTATCAAAAACAGTAGGGTTCTTTCACTGGACGAAACATGCATACTGTAAAGATATCAACTCGATAAGTTAATTTGACTCCTAATTATCGTATATACCAATGGCCAGATGGATGAACATGTAGAAATTTTGTTTTACCAATCGGACCCCATCGCGTTATAAAATAGTATATCCTCACTGCTTCTGCATGACCCCTAAAATTAAACACACGGACAAGGTTTAGACGATTGAATACACAACAGAACCATTACCTCAAATAATGAATATTTATGTTATTTATTATGTATAGACCAATAGATTGCTTAGGTAGAACTCTTCCATAAGGCACGTTTGTTAGTATCAAATAATTTTTTTGTAATCGTTACTTTTAATACATAAACAAAAAAGTGGTATATAACTAAATAGATAAACTGTTTTGTGTATGTATTTAGTTTGACATTTGTCATGAAATATTTCAAAATTTAAGTTTTTTCTAATTTTATGTAAACGATTACAAAAAATTTTGTTCGCAGCACGTGCGCTGTCACATTTTTGGTGCTCGGCCTTATATTTTATCTCTCGGCTACCCCTCGAGTAAAAAAGAACGGTCTCGCAGTAGTTACGAAAATAACTATTTACAAAAAAATTAAGTCAATGAACTGTTCTTGTTGCGAAAGTACAAAGACAAGAAGAAATTGAATGAAAGTTATATAAAAATGCATTAGCAGTATAATTCCGTTTAATGAAAAACTGAGAAACTAGAGAAAGCTGCCTCTGTTTTGACTAAACGGTAGTTGTTACACTAACTGACAAACCCTATCGAATCAGCCTAATTTTCCCACGTAAGTGGAACACCAGCCTTGTTTTAGAAAAACTTTTATTTTCTGCCACTGTTAATAAACTTAGAAATGATGATGATGAATACTTTTCTTTATGACGACAAAGATGTGGAGTTACACGTAGTTATCCGCTTGAAACATGCGGCATATAGTGAAATAGTTGTAGTCCTCAACTACTTCACCAGCAGTTCAGAAGCAGTTTATAGTAATACAAAAACTCCTCCATAAAGGAGCAAAGCAGTTAAAGCAAAAGTAACAGCAACGTAAAAATGTCCCCGACTCGAACTAAGGATGGTGCAAAGTAGCCAGCTGAAACAGAAAAACACATAACATATCCTAGATACATAGTAAATTCACATCGATATCATCGACACTAAAATTAATTACCTTCTAACAAAACTAACATATTTTAAACAATTTAATAAGAAACTCAATTAAATGTAACTATTTAAATCTATGAATTAGCATGTCAAATTCACGCTATATCTGTGATATAGTATTTTACAAAAACCTAAAAATTTAGTTTTGTTATGTGAAGTCAAAAGATTATTACTTACTATTAAATGTTAGGCATAATTTGATTTGTCTAGGAAACATCTAATGTGTTCTGTGTATTTAATATCAAAGTTCTTAATTGGTTGTCCAATATAAACAGTATTGCAGGATGTGCAGTTTCATTTATACATACCCGACTTCAAAATGTCGTTGAATCTTTAGAATTAAATAAACATTTAAGAACATTGGTAGTACTTTTAAAAGCTAGTTTGTACTTCTTGTTCTTTTGTCATATTTGAGCTACTTTTACTGATGTTTTTGCACAATATGAAGTTGATATGTATTCATTTTTTGTCGCTTCTCTGTTTACTCGGTAATTTTGTTTTAATAGATAGTAATTTATACTCTTGATTTTTAGCTAAAGTATCGATTATATTTGAAATTTCTCTGTGCTAATGATCTATATGCAGTTAACTTATACGTTTTATGGTGACATAAATCGTTTGGAACTGTAATGTCTGTATATGTAGTTTTGCTGAGTATGGAGGACTTAAACTTGTTCTGTGTATTAATTTTTATAGTTAAATCTAGACAATTAATGACTCTATTTTGTTATTAGTCTAGTGAAAATTTTATGTTAGGGTGTAAATTGTTAATATTAATTAAGAAATCATCAATAAATTCTGATGAGTTTTAAAACATGCTAAAATATCATCCACATCATACAAAAAAATCAGAATAAAATCATATCAGAAACATTTAATTTAAAAGTTTGATCTAAATTATTCGTTTATTATTGTAAAAAGAATACACCCAGTTAGCACAGATCCCATAGAAAATAAATACATTAATGTAATATTTTGGACAAGAACAAAAAATACAGAGCAGCATTCAAAACTAATACCAAAGATCTAAAGATCCAATCAACGACAAATTTAAAGTCAGCGGTTTATAAATTAAACTACACATTATGTAATTCTGTTTGTATTGGCTAAACACACAAATCAAATTATGCCAAACATTTGCTCGTATAATCACCTTATGACTGCATAGAGCAATATAAAATGTTTACCTTTTTGTAGTAAAAAAGACAAACTAGCTGTATTAGAAGCATTCAAAAATTATAAAAATAAACAGAAAGTACATTTAATGAACGAACAGGTTGATCTTTATTGACTCATCTTTAACGTGCATTTTAACTATAAAATTATAATTTACACATTAATTCTATCACAATTACACACTTACAATTTTATTCTCACATTATAACTATCTTATTCTAGTGTTAATTAATACAATTTTTAACATTAAATTATAGTTTTATGTGCAATTTAAATCACAAATTAGTTTATTTCCATTTTAACCTTTAGTGCATTAAAAGCAAACTAATTATGTCATACTGCTAATTCTTTTATATTAATGTACTACAGTTCCAATTAATTTTCTTTACCCGATAGTCTAACCTTCACTTAAGTTATGATATCGAATTGCTGAATTTCGCTCTATTTTATTACAGAATGTACTATATTTGCAAAAACGTTTAAATGTTTATCAAAAAGAAAAAAGAATTAAATTTTTCTCTTCTTTCTCTCACAATTTCACTTCAAAACGATTGTGATCAGGTTTGTAATTATAATCTATATAGTGAAGCCAACAAGAACAGTACTATTAACATCAAACGACTCTTATAATAACGCTGCACTAACTAACTCACATCAAGAAACATTATTCTAGCTAACGAGTTCGAAGTTTCATTTAATTTGTTAAACTAAACGTTAATGCAATTTAATAAATTAACTGCTGTGAGATTTCTGGTCAAAGTATCTCCGATATTTTATACAAAATAAACATTGTTTTTAAAAAAAAAAGCAGGCGAACATATTTTCAGTAATTCAGTTAACGCACAATTAACTGAAATCACCGTTACGAATTTCGGAATTTTACCTTTAGGACTACAAGAGACGCTAATAAGCTACGTTGTCAATTATTTCAATTCTAAAAAAGTTTTTCACAGCCCCCAAAATATGCTTATGGAGTTGCATAACTTGCTTATTTTAAATTGAGTTCCCCAATTTTCTCAACGACATCGTATTCAGAATTCAAAAATCTACCACTTTTTGTTAACCTATCCCTAGTTTTAAAAAAATTGGTATCAACTCGATAGGGAGCCCACTCATTGCACGCGCATTGTTGTTGATACATTGACAAATATAAAATATATTAGAGGCTCGATTATGTGTACATCGTTTGATACCTTGGGGTTGGCCAGCTCCATCCCCAGATTTCTTCCTTTAGAGTACAATAAAAAAAAATCTTGTAAACTTAGCTTATGAAACGACGAAACCGAAAATGGAAAAACAAATCGGGGATACCACTTAAAATAAAAGTTGGTGATAAAGACATATGTAATTTTTTCAGGTTCTCTAGATACTTTTAATGATTAGGTCATAGAAAGTGCCAGTTATTACTGAGGTAAGCCCAAACAGTATATGGTGAGAATCAGTTAGTGAAACGATATTTCTTTCACTTGTCGACTAGACAAAGATAACCTGAAGGAATATCATGAAACAAATAACCCCTGCTATTCCATTGTAACAGAAAGTTCATACGCTGCTCAATTGGATTTCTTATAAGTTCACTAATGGATAAAAAACCGAAGAGTTCTTCAAAGGAACGATTTTTTATGCAAGAGTGCCGTCTGAAAAAGGGTTACTTACATTATTCACCTTCACACCTAATAAAAACCAAAGAAGATAAATCCAAACGCGGAATATCGATTTCTTCCATTCCTGATACATTTTCTTGCTCTCAGATTAAGTAGTTATGTCCATGGCGCTCTTATTTATTTCACTTATAACTTCCACAGCTTTAGTCCTGATGCCTTGCACGTTTCATGTACCGATCTTCAAGGTCCGTTTTCGTAGCTTAAGTCGTTGTTTTTTTTGCAAATATTAATTTTTTTATGAAGAATGGGGAGCAAGCCCATGGCTTCAACCCCAAACCTGGAGGGCCAGGGTACATGCTTGGTCTGACCTCGCATTCGACCTGACCGACAAGGGTGATCCTACCAGCAGCTAGGATGCAGTCAGTGTAGCTCTCAGGTTCACAGACTTCCAAACAAGCACTAAAATGGGTGCCCACTAAACGGAGCAAGAGAGAAAGGAGTGGAGCAAAGGAATAAGGAAGGCCATAAGCGAGAAGAAAAACCCCACAGATACAGATTGCCAAAATCATTTACAATGCAGAAAGAGTCTAGAGGTCGGACAGCGAAGACAAACGCTATAAACTTTCGAAATTCTTTATTTCATCATCAGGACTTCTACAAAAGTACATTTAATGAAAGTTCTACAAAACTGTATACTACCTACAGAATGTGAGGTTAAAATGAAGTCGACGACAACATGACAACATGCATGTATAAATACCGGTAAGTCACTATTATAAAAAAAGATATTAAACTTATTTTTGGTCAAGATTAACAATTAGAATGACATACTTAAAACATTAAAACAATTTAAAATTTTTCTCCGTGATTATTATCACATTGAACAAAGACCAGCGTACAACTATCATGAAGTTTCTTGTATCGACCAACCTAAGACTTATATAGTAACATTTTTAATGATCAACCTAAAACATTTCACAGATAAACTACAAACTATCGATTCTAGGGAACATCCCCAAGAAATCCACACTAGCATAAAAAACGACAACAAACCTATTCATCTAACGGACCATCATAAAAATCTATACTAGGATAAGTTAACAGGTAAGTGTACATATTACTTAAATTTTGAATATCTGTTTTTTTATTGATCGGGTTTTTTTTGTTTGTTGATGTGTATCATTTTAGAATTAATCTTTTTTTTTGTGTTTGTTTTCTTTCTCTAAAATTTTAATATTATCAAAATCTATTGAATGACTATTTTGGTTATCACGTACAGATAAGGTGCACCTTTGTAAGTTTTTTGTGATGTCACTCTTATGCAGAGCAATTCTACTTTTTAACCACTTATATGTTTGTCCAACGTAGGTACCATTACAGTTATTACATTGTAGTTCATAAACTACATTCGAATTCAGGCTTTTCAGTGTTTTATCTTTGGTCATACTGTACAGTGCCGAAACCTTTTTTATGTTATATATGGCTATTTTTATATTTTCATTTTTTAAGGTGTTAACAATTTTACTTGTTAATTTTTTTATGTTAGGCAAAGTTCCAAAATTTGTATTCTAAATATCTGTTTGTGTATTGTTATTTAGGGAAGCTGAAGAGGGTTCAGACTCTAACGGTTTATATAACCGGTTGGACTCAAAGAGGAGTTTCACCACCACACTTCGTGGGTACGAGTTCTCTAATAGTACGTGTAATAAAATTTCTAAATGTTTTCCAACAAATACAGGATGACAAATTTTGAATACTCTGTTTTTCATTTCTTTGATAAAATTAATTTTCATCTTAATTGAATGATCTGATAAGTAATGAGTACATTTGTTAGACGCTGTATCTTTTCTATACCAATCCAGTTTGATAGTGTTCCCGAACCGACAAACTTTAGTATCCAAAAATGGTACTGAATAATTATTATCTTCTACTATAAAAGGTTTCTAAATCATATCAATACCGTCCGAGAGGGAGAGACATAATTAATCATCCACAAATTTTATAATAAAAGCCAGTTTTAATGGTAATTTAGGTATGCATGTGTCTAACAGACGTTCCATGACGTACAAGGAACGTATGGGACTTAACTTTGATCGTATCACACAACCGAAAACCTGAACGTAGGACTTACCATCAAAAGTGAAATAATTATTGTCTAAAATGAAGGCTACTATCTCTAAAAACAGTTTCTTTGACATATTGCAATAATTTTTAATAACATTCAATTCAATATCTAACGTTTCAATTACTAATTGTTTAGAAATGCTGCCAAATAGATTGACAACATCCAGAGCAATAATTACATAATTTTGAGGAAGTTTGAAATTATTAATAGTTTCAACAAATTCGAATGAGTCTTTAATATAATAATCATTCTCTTTGTTATAAGCTGCTTTTAAAATATTCGCTATAAATTTTGACAAATTACAGGTTGGGCTTTGAATGCTTGCAACTGTGGGTCTTAATGGTACTTCAGGTTTGTGAACTTTCGGATTACCGTAAATTTTTGGGCAAACCGAATTATAACGTTTCATCTGGGTAGCTTTCTGTTGACCTATTGAATTTATATTTAAAAGCGTTGATATGTATCTATAACATTTATTTTGTATTGTTATGGTGGGGTCTCTCGGTATTAATTTAAAACTATTCGTGATGATTATAGCGTTCATTTTCTGAATGTAATCTAATTTCTTCATAATGACTGTGACAGCACCCTTATCGCTGTTAAGAACTATTACATCTGGGTTATTTTCAAAAATCGCTAGCCCCTTTGTACATTATGTCAGTCTGAAAGGTCACATCTTTGTTCTTGTGTATGTGATTAGTGATAGCACTAGTGATTTTAACTCTAAGAAGGTCTCTTCTCTCATTGGGTACGGATTCTAAAATATATTCTAAATCTTTTATAAGTTTGTTCATAAGGAATGTCCTTTGTGGACACTGGCATACTGAACTTAGATCCTAAAGATAATAAGGTTTTGACATTGACAGGAATGTTAGTATCTGTGAAATTTTTGAATCATTTCTCTTGACTTTTGTAGTTATTTTGGACTAATTTGTGTAATCTACTAATTTTACTGACATTTATTGCTTTAATTTTATGAAATTCTCTGGTATACTTGACTTTCTGTTTCATTTTAAATTGGGTTAACAATTAGTTATGCTAGGGTGGATTTCTTGGGGATGTTCCCTAGAATTCAGTTTGTAGTTTATCTGTGAAATGCTTTAGGTTGGTCATTAGCAATGTTACTATATAAGTTTTATTTTGGTAGATAGAAGAAACTGCATGATACATGGTACGCTGGTGTTTGTTCAATGTGATAATAATTAAGGAGAAACATTTTAAATTGTTTTAATGTTTTAAATTGTAATTCTAATCGTTAATCTTGACCAACAATAAATCCAATATGTTTTTTATAATAGTGACCTACCGGTACTTATACATGCAAGTTGTTATGTTGTGGTCGACTTCACTTTAACCTCATATTCTATAGGTAGTATACAGTTGTGAAGAGATTTCACTAAATGCACTTTTGTAGAAGCCCTGATGATGAAATAAAGAATTTCGAAAACTTGGCAACGAATACAGAGCATTCTAATTAACTAATTTGCCGTCGAAATCCATTATCAAATCGTGTGTGTGTGTGTGTGTTGTGTGTGTGTGTGTGTGTGTGTGTGTGTGTGTGTTGTGTGTGTGTGTGTGTGTGTGTGTGTGTGTGTGTGTGTGTTACGTGCGTGTCGTGCGTTGTGCGTGTGTGGTGTGGTGTTGTGTTTCGCGTGTGTGTATTTGTGTGTGTGTGTGTGTGTGTGTGTGTGTGTGTGTGTGTGTGTGTGTGTGTGTGTGTGTGTGTGTGTTGTGTGTGTGTGTGTTTGTGTTGTGTGTTGTGTGTGTGTGTGTGTGTGTGTGTTTGTGTGTGTGTGTGTTGTGTTTGTGTGTGTGTGTGTGTTGTGTTTGTGTGTGTGTGTTTGTGTTTGTGTGTGTGTGTTGTGTTTGTGTGTGTGTGTTGTGTGTTGTGTGTGTGTGTTTGTGTTTGTGTGTTTGTTGTTTGTGTGTGTGTTGTGTGTGTTGTGTTTTGTTGTGTTTTTGTGTTTGTGTTTGTGTTTTGTGTTTGTGTGTTGTGTTTGTTTTGTGTTTGTGTTGTGTTTGTGTTTGTGTTTGTGTTGTGTTGTGTTGTGTGTGTGTGTTGTGTTTTGTGTTGTTTGTGTTGTGTTGTGTTTGTATTTGTGTTGTTGTTGTGTGTGTTTTGTGTTGTGTTTGTGTGTTGTGTGTTGTTGTTGTGTTTATGTTGTGTTGTGTTGTGTGTTGTGTTGTGTTCGTGTTCGTGTTCTGTCGTGTTCGTGTCGTGTTCGTGTTCGTGTGTCGTGTTCGTGTCGTGTTCGTGTTCGTGTTCGTGTTCGTGTTCGTGTTCGTGTTCGTGTTCGTGTTCGTGTTGTGTTGTGTTGTGTCGTGTTGTGTTGTGTTGTGTTGTGTTGTTTGTGTTGTGTTGTGTTGTTGTGTTGATGTTGTCGTGTGTTGTTGTGTTTGTGTTTGTGTTTGTGTTTGTGTTTGTGTTTGTGTTGTGTTTGTGTTTGTGTTTGTGTTTGTGTTTGTGTTTTGTGTTTGTGTTTGTGTTTGTGTTGTGTTTGTGTTTGTGTTTGTGTTTGTGTTTGTGTTTGTGTTTGTTGTTTGTGTTTGTGTTTGTGTTTGTGTTTTGTGTTGTGTTATGTGTTTGTGTTTGTGTTTGTGTTTGTGTTTTGTTGTGTTTGTGTTTGTGTTTGTGTTTGTGTTTAGTGTTTGTGTTTGTGTTTGTGTTTGTGTTTGTTGTGTTTGCTTGTGCTTGTGCTTGTGTCTTGTGCTTGTGCTTGTGCTTTTGCTTGTGCTTGTGCTTGTGCTTGTGCTTGTGCTTGTGCTTGTGCTTGTGCTTGTGCTTGTGCTTGTGCTCGTGCTCGTGCTCGTGCTCGTGCTCGTGCTCGTGCTCGTGCTCGTGCTCGTGCTCGTGCTCGTGCTCGTGCTCGTGCTCGTGCTCGTGCTCGTGCTCGTGCTCGTGCTCGTGCTCGTGCTCGTGCTCGTGCTCGTGCTCGTGCTCGTGCTCGTGCTCGTGCTCGTGCTCGTGCTCGTGCTCGTGCTCGTGCCCGTGCCCGTGCCCTTGCCCGTGCCCGTGCCCGTGTCTGTGTCTGTGTTTGTGTTTGTATTTGTGATTGCGTTTGCGTTTGCGTTTGCGTTTGCTTTTTCGTTTGCGTTTGCGTTTGTGTGTGTGTGTGTGTGTGTGTGTGTGTGTGTGTGTGTGTGTGTGTGTGTGTGTGTGTGTGTGTGTGTGTGTGTTGTGTTGTGTGTGTGTGTGTGCGTGCGTGCGTGCGTGCGTGTGTGTGCTGTGTGTGTGCGTATATATATATATATATATATATATATATATATATATATATATATATATATATTATATATTTAGATATAAAATACCTAGATATAGACCTTAAACGTATCGATTAATTATGTTCTATGCAATTTTTTGATTTGACGCGTAATTTAGTGGCAAAAAAATTGCTAAGTTCAAATTTAAGTGTTAGTTAACATGTTTTCATTATCTGAATAACGATTAATTTTATAAGAAAAAGTTTAGACGTATTTTTTAAAGAAAATTTATTTTTACATAAATTTTGTTTATAAAGTTTTCTAATTTAAAGGGCATTCAATGCTAAAATTAAATAAAATCGATGTCATTCTGACACAGATTATTGTTTTTGTTTCCTCAATGTTGCCTGTTTTCGTTATGAACGTATAAAAAAAGAGGTGGCATAGTTGCCTTAAAAAAAATTATAATTAAAACTATTTCATTTCTTTTAATTTTTTAAGTTAGTGTCTACATGTATATTAACCTCTGTCGGACGTGGAGTTTTAAGCGTCTGTTGACTGTTTGACATAGATTATTGTTTCAGTTTTTGAATGTAATTAACTTATAAAACATATATATATATATATATATATATATATATATATATATATATATATATATATATATATATATATATATATATATATATATATATATATATATATATATATATATATATATATATATATATATATAATCATCCTAAAAAAATCTTAAAATTATTTCATTTCTTTTAATTTCCATTTTATACATTGGAAGGTCGTCACCAGATATTTTGCTTAAAAAAAGTTAAGCCGTTTCCAAACTTTTGGAGACCCGGTATAAAATAACTGTTATAATTCCGTAACTAATTCGATATTACTTTTCAAATATCTATGATACTGTGCTGCAATTAAAATGTAAAAAGGAGTATACTAAATACAGATGCGTTCAGCAGATATCGTAAGAATTGACGTTGAATATGGTGTTAAGAGTCCAAATTAATTTTATGAGAACTTGTTTCAATGTTTTGAAAACAATCACAGATAACATAATTTTACATTTCATTTGCTTAAAATAATAATTTAGCCACTAATGTGTTTTAAAACGCCATTGACACATTTCTTATGCGTAACTTCTACATAATATTATCTTACATAAACAATTTTGAGATTTATATACCCATTTTATTCCTGATTTGAATTTGTTTACTCATTAGCCTCAAATGAGTTACTGTGGTTAAAACATCATAGTTGATACTGATAGAATACAATTGGTTATAATTTTTATAAAATGAAAAACAATTTTTTAAGACAAAAATTGGAAGAACAGGGAAAATTCAAATTTTAATAACAGCTCTATCGGTTACGATTTCACTCTTATGAAAAATATTGGTAATGAAATATCTGACCAGCAATAATGTAGGAATTAATTGGCCAACTTCACAAATTTTCATTAATTTTGTATAGAAGCAATTAGTGCAGTACTAATTAAAGATTTCTTAAATTCAGTTCCATTTATGCAATGATATTCTCTTTCAGTTAAAAGTTGCTAACGCACTTGCAAATTAAAAAAAAATATACATTAGACTATTTTGATGTGCATTCTTTGGTTTTACAATGACATAAAGAAAAAAATTGTCATCAAACTAATATCTAATTCTTTTAGGTTCGCCAAAATATTAAAAACGACTAATTTAGAATAAAATCATATACGAGATTAAATAGTTGTCTTGGTCCAACAAGTTAAAACAAGGTCAAGCAACTCATGAATTGTTAAATATATATTTTAAAATTTTTTTTAAAGTTTTTTTTGTTACAACAGATGTCGTACGTGTCCTGCGCCGTGTGTAAAATCCAGGGTATGAAAATGTATCGTAAGGAAGCAGAACTGTAAAATAATAAATCGTTTTAAGGCTAGAACTGCCGCACCGGCCATTTTGACCTCTAATTTTCTAATACTTAAATATGTCAAGTTGTGGCTTTTGGATAATCCAAACTATTCCATTACCAGAAATATTTTCAACTTCTTTCATTTTTAAACTTTTTTTACGATCCTTAAACCGCCGAACCGGTCAATTTGACCGCTGCAGTTTTTGCTCTTTTATGTTAGCAAATCCTTAGTTATCTATGTATATATATATATATATATATATATATATATATATATATATATATATATACAGGGTCTTTCTAAATTCATGCGAAAGATTCAGGAGCTGATTGCCCGTATGAAATAATGATGGTTCTTTCCTATAACAAATTTTTCTCAACCCACCCCCTTCCGATACATCGCCCTATAAGGTGTTGAGTAAGATTTAGTTTTTCCAACGGTTGGGATAAGGGATTTTAAGTAACATTTTTATTTCACAAAACTCAATCCCAAAAAAAAGGCTTGATATGAAATAAAGTAAGAGTTGCTAATTTCATCCACTTATAATGAACAGGAATGTAAAAAAATACCGGTGGTTAGTCCTTTGCGAGTACATGGAAATTGCAAAATTTTAAGTACTTAAGTACTTAAGTTTGAGAAAAAAAAATAAAAACTCAATTTTACTCACCACCTTTAGGGCTGAGGAAATTTCGTTATAGGAAAGACCCATCATAATTTCATACGGGCAATCACCTCCTGATTTTTTTCGCATGAATTCAGAAACACCCTGTATATGATATATATATATATATTATATATATATATATATATATATATATATATATATATATATATATATATATATGTAGGTGTAAATCAAACTTTTTGTTCAAGTTTTGATGGGTTACATTAGAGCCAGTTTGGGATTTTTACATAAAAAAACAATATGACCGACTAACGGTTTCACCGGAAATGACATAAAAGCTGAAAATTTAAATGGAACAACCTGTATAATTTTACATGTTTGGATTATACGGCTTCAAATACATGCAGTTCATCTGCCAAATGTCAACTGAAACGCCATTTTACTTTGACAGAGTCGGCTTCAGGAGCATGTTGTGTTAATAAAGATTAGAAAATTAAAAATTACTGCTTTATTTAGGAACTAAGGAAATTACTATGCATATAGTTTTACTAGTACTTGAAAGAGCTATTTAATATACAGGGTGGCCCATTTATGTTTGTATTGGAAACAGTGAGTTTTAGTTAAAAAACCGTAATTTTTAAATTTGATCGTTAACAAACTTCACAAAAATTAATTATTAGGGAAAATAATATTGTGGGGGTAATTGTAGGTCAATTATCTATAATTTAGATGACGTCATAATGATCTAAAATTGAAAAAATATTTAAAAAATTAAAATTGAAATGGTGCCTCAGTTGACATTTGACAGATCAGCTGTATCTATTTGAAGCCCTAGAATCCAAATATGTAAAAATATACAGGGTATTCCATTTAAATTTTCAGCTTTTGCATCATTTCTGGTGAAACCGGAAGTCGGCCATATTGTTTTTTGTAAAAACTCGTAAACTAGCACTAATATAACCCACCAAAATTTGAACAAAACCTAACAACCCGTTCAAAAGCTACAGGGGTGGCCTTTGTTTGGTCTGTGCAGTATTGCTATCTTGGAAACTATAAGAGATCGAGAGACGGTTAAATGGAGAAAGTTTTAGAGAATTTTGAGCCCACTAAAATTCCATTCTGAAATCAAGGTTATCTCAAACGTTTTTCCACATATTCGAAAAAAACTGAAAATCGACAAGTTTTATTTTTAGCTATATCTCTTTTACTTAAACAGACATAAAAAATTAAATTACTCTTTGCCATTGCCACTTTTTATACACTATTGATTGGTGACAGAAAAAAATTAATCCGACGTTTCGTCGATTAGAGGCCATCATCAACTTTATATTTTCATATGGGGCGGAAACTAGCTAATGGTATAATATGATTCCTTGTTTGTTATAAATCGAACGATGTATAACACTTAATAATAATTCGACGTGTCGAGCCTCATTCTTGACATTTTCAAATATCTCTCTTTTATGAAACATTTTTGAAAAAAAAAACTACCAGAGCAATTTATTCCGCAAATGTACATTTATTTCAACTCATAATTCATAATAGGACGTTTCGACTCATCGAAAGCATCATCAAGTAATCTCTTATGAACAGTAGCTCCTATTCGTAGATAACTATTTATTACGATGTCGAAAAAGCCTTTCCAAACCTTGTCTTAAACAATGACAGGTAAATAACTCTTTTATTAAGTTTAAATTTAAGTAAACATCTAACAATACATTTACTTCAAGTGAAAATATTTAGAAATATGTAAAAAATCCCATTAAAGCACTTAAAAATTAACTACAGCTAAATAATGAATTCGATTATTGTAAATTTCTGGTAGTAGGTTTTGATGAGTTTAGAACAGTTATTGTATAACAATTATGTTATTTGTCAAAAGATTACAATAGTTTCTCACATTTTAATGAACATTGTTTGAAAATGGCGTTAAATTATTCTAACGAAGAAAATTTTTATATATTAGTGTGCTAAATCAAAAATTAAAGAAATGCTACCAGAGCTAGTGATGACTATTTTCAAATGTACCCCGAAAGAAAACAACCTGGCAGAAATCATTTTAATAATGTAGTAAGAAATTTAATAGAATTTGGAAGTTTTGAAAAACCACGTTCAAAAAGGTATGCGATCGATAATGAGAATCGTAACGGAAACATTTTGGAATATTTTGACTAAAATCCGAAATCTTCAGTACGAAATTGTGGCACGGTGTTTCATATCCCAAAATACACTGTACAGAATGTTATGAAAGTTGTTAAATATCATCCTTACTAGCCAACAATTGTACAAGGCCTGCAAGAAGGTGACTTTGACAGGAGAATCGAATTTTGTAATTGGTACCATCGTAAATGTCAAGAAAATCCTGATTTTTCTGATAAAGTTGTATGGACATATGAGACACGTTTTACCAACTGTGGAGTCTTCAATAAAAAAAATCACCATTACTGGGTCCGTGAAAATCCACATATTCGCGATCCACGCCGACTTCAAGTACGTTTTGGTTTTAATGTGTGGTGCGGAATGATCTGCAACTAATATCTTTGTTTGAGTGAATTGAGTAACATTTAATAAATTAACTACGACTCATTTTTTTAATATTCCCAATTAATTTCAGGAAATCGTCTGATTGGTCCATTTATTTATGACCTTTTAATGTTGCAAGACCAAATCATTCTATCCATTCGTGAAGTTGTTCCTCCTGATGAGTTTAATAATTTGTGGTTCCAACAAGATGGATGCTTCGCACATAATTCAGGGGAAGACCGAGCATTTTTACGGGAGATTTTTGGTGAAAGAATAATATCCAACGGTGGTACTGTGCGTTGGCCTGCTAGGTCTCCGGGCCTTACCCCATTAGACTTTTATTTACGGAGATATGTCAAAAATGAGGGGTATGAATTTGATCCCACAGAAAATAGGCAAGTTCTGGAACATCGAATTCTTAATATTATTGAAAATATTAATCGTAATACAACACACGTAGAGTAACCAGAACTATCGCAAAAAAATGTGAAAAGTGCATTGAAAAAAATGATTGGTATTTTGAATAATAGTATGTAGAACTAATGCCGGTTTTATAATTATCCTGTAAAATACATTTAATATTAATATAAAATACTATAAAAATTATTTGATGTTGAAGCATTGTAAAATGTATGATTCATTGCTAAAAATGTTTTTTAATTACTTTTTAGTCATAATTTTATGGTTTAATATAATTCCCTAATAACTACTATGTGTTTCTTGAATATTCCCCATTATTTTCACTCCTTTCCTTGAGCAATTTATTTACGAATACCAAGTAAACATTTGAGTTTTAAGACAAGTTTTGAAAGGCTTTTTCGATATCGTAATAAATAGTTATCTACGAATAGGTAGCTACTGTTCATAAGGTATTGCTTGATAATGCTTTTGATGAGTCGAAACGTCCTGTTATGAATTACTAGTTGAAATTAATGTACATTTGCAGAAAAAATTGCGTTGGTAGTTTTTTTTCAAAAATGTTTCATAAAAAAAGAAATATTTGAAAATGTCAAGAATGAGTATCGAAACGTCTAATTATCATTAAGTGTTATACATGGTTGGATTTAGAATAAAAAAGGAATCATTTTATACCATTAGCTAATTTCCGCCCCATATGAAAAAATAAAGTTGATGATCGTCTCTAATCGACGAAACGTCGGATTAATTTTTTTTCTGTCACCAATCAGTAAAGGATAAAAAGTGTAATTTATATTTTTATATCTGTTCAAATAAAAGAGATATAGCTAAAAATAGAAACTGTCGATTTTCAGTTTTTTTTCGAATATTTTGAAAACTATTTGTGATAGCCTTGATTCCAGAATGACATTTTAGTGGACTCAAAATTCTCTAAAACTTTCTCCATTTAACCGTCTTTCGATCTCTTATAGCAATACTGTACAGACCAATTTTGGACACACTGTATATACCGAGACTTTATCAAATAGCCCTGTAGCTTTTGAACGGGTCGTTCATAGCTTAAGTGCTGCTTCCGTAAGTTATGCTTAAATTTAAAAATCACTTAAGTTCTCGACACACTGCACCGTTTTAGAGTACAGTGTTCTTAACAAAGCGGCGCTTAAGTTTCGCCGTAGTTGGCAACAGCGCGAAATCTGGTAATATTTTAGTAACTTTTCGCACTATGACATGTGACTTTGACGTTTGTAGGTGCATCTAACCTATTTGTGTACTTTGTTTCGCGCGTTTTTCATTGTTCAGGTGAGGTGTTCGGTGTTCTGGATTTTGTTCAATTTTGTGATAGTGGTGATAGCGTGAGTAATTGAACCAACAAAATGAGTGGCAAGACGGTAAGGATAAGGTCTATTTATCTATATAAGCCCAGTGTATTCTACATTTCAGATCAATCAGAAGGTTCGCATCCCAAATTTTTCGGAGGCTGAAAGCATCTGCATCGTTGAAAAGTATAAAGGAGTTATAGAAAATAAGACGACGGATGGGGTCAGAGTCCATGAGAAGACAAGGGCTTGGGAAGCGGTCACAATGCAGTTCAACTCAGCTTGTCCGGAGTCCCGCCACCGAAGTTTAGAGTCACTCAAGAAATTTTATAGCAATCGGAAGATGGAGATTCGCAAAATTGTTGCAGAGGAGCGAAAGGAAAGATATTTGACAGGTGTGAATGCAGCTATTTGCAGTAAAATAACAATTACAATTTGTTTTTTGATGGAGGAGGTGGAGCAGAATACGTAGTCCGTTCTCCAGACAAGAAGCTTCTGCTTTCCATTATAAATAATAAGACAATGGAAGGTTTAGAGAATCCCTTTGACAGCAACGAGGACACATTTATAGTTAGGAACAGTACGGTAGGTAACCATATTCATGTGAAATGTGTAATTCTTTTCAATTTCGCAATTTTAGTATAACGCTGGTAGAAGTAACCTAACAGGGAATGATATTGAATGCCAGGCCATTTCACATGTACAAAAAAACTTGTTTGTAATGAAATATAGAATAATTGAATTAATTACACTGTGTTCTTTTGCTACTTGTCATGACAGACTAATGAAACTGCTGAATATACACGCACAACACAAGATGAACTGGAATGCAATATTCTTTCGTAGGTATGAAAATAGAAATTATTGATCTTATTATTGAAGTGATCATTTTAATTAAATGCAATGTTTTGCTCTGTTACTTATGGTTGCAGCAACAAACTTATTTGGAAAGCACAATAATAAAAGTAAAAAAGGTATGATGTATCCGTTTGTGTTTGGTGTGGTATTTAATATTTTGTGTAATGTAATTGTATGTGAAAAGGGTTTATTTTTGTAAAAAAAAATATTTTTCATGCATCTAAGGTTTCGGGGCTATAAATACTAAGGTATCATTACTTTCCCATATTGATTTCTATTTACCACATCTTAACCCATTAGTGGACAGCGCCCCTTTAGAGGGACGCATACAAAAAAATATTTTGTGCGCATGTGGGTGGGAGATACCACGTAGTGGTGTTGTAACGGTATTTTTAAGACTTAGTCAGAGTGTCTAGGTGTGTTTTTGTAACATTTGTGAACGTAAATTGGAATAAAACCTCAATATGGATGCATCATTATATTTTACTAAAAATAGAGGGTTAGATAATAGTTAAGAGAATTTTCTTTTTATATACGTAAAGTGTAATGTGTATATAATCCATTTTGACATAGAACTCTTTGATTTATCGTACTCATTGTTTTCTATGTTGACGTTAATTTTGTGTCCCTTATAAGGGACGCTGTCCTGTATGACTTTTTCACATTGTCACACTTTATTTATAGGCTTACATTGGCTCAGCTATTTGATTGTTTAGAGGACAATGCTGATGAAGTTCACGGCACAGAGTATATATATATATATATATATATATATATATATATATATATATATATTGAACTGAATATTTAGTTCAATTAAATTACACAGACGGATGAATTAATATTTATATTTAAATTTATATTTATTATTTTATATAATCGGATGAAAAGACTCATCAAAGGGGATAGGGTTCAAAATTTAGAAGAGACTTTATATTTATATGACAAAGTAAATGATTATTTATTTGAATTATACTAAGATTTTGAATATTATAATTACAGTTAATTTGATTAATGCACATTGAGTTATTGCCCAATTATGTTTTATTGTATCTAACTTATTCAAAGAAATTGAATTATAAATTTTAATTTGTTTCAATATATTTGTCACACCCTGTACATAACAAAAATTCTTCAAAATGTATACTTGGGCATGCGCTGTGAATGTGCAAACATGTGACTTTTGATTACAATCAAAATGAAATACGCCATACATGTAAGTATAAATACGTTTGAATTTATTCAATATTATATTAACCATTTAAATTTTAGACCAAATAATGTTCCCTTTGGACATGCATACACGTTGTCGCACATCATGTTTGTTACAAAGCATGGAAATTATGAACACAACAATGAAAATATCAATGTCAACGATAAAGTACAAAATCATAACACTCACATAAAATGTCCTCCTTATCTGGTCACTGATGATGAAGTTGATCGTAGAAAACAGCTCCTTCGAACTCCAACTCTGCTTCTCGAACATCCAAATTTGCTTCAATATTAACTGTTTATATGTTTACGTAAGTTTCACTAATGTTATTATATTTCTGATGAATCTTTATTTTTAGGATCATCACGCTTCTGATATTTATTTCAAAATAAATTTTGAAAAGCATGGATAGTTTGAAGGTTATATTAAATTAAACACGCTTCCAGTAAATAAAGTGTATAATGATGATAACACGAAGAGAACACAATTAAATATCCATAACAAACGTAAACAAAATAAACTTAAAAAAAACAACAATGTCGAAACTGCGGAAATATTTTTACTCACTATCGGTAACATCCGATTTTGATTTTTAAAAAGGTAAACTAACCTTAATTTAATTATTTCCCGACAAATGACTATCACTTATATTTTTAACACTTCCGATACTAAAATCACACTTTGTTTTTAACGAAGTGACGTTATTTTGTTTAAAATAATTTCACAAAAAATTTGGCAACATCTTGCATTAGCAAGCTGTTGAAACAGAGAAAAATTAAGAGAGATTGTAAGCCTTCAGCACTTCTATTTATATGAAATGGGATAGTAATCAAAATCTTCGCTTGTTATCAATAGTTACCTACAATGTTTCCTAAATTCTGATTGGCTGGAATTGCTTTCAATTTTTACATTACGATATAATTTCAAAACCTCTTAACTTTTGCCTCCTTAAACCTATCTTAAAACTAATAACTTATTCATAATCTACATAAATTTTCCTATAATTTAAATCCAAACACGAACCAAATCCTCCAATTAATAACCAAGTTGATTTTCACATTGAATTATTGACTTTTAGCTAATTTTATGTACTTTACAGGCCTGGAATTGATTTCCACATGAATATGGGATGGTACTACACATAAATATTCATCTTTTACATGTCTACGGCCAATTTGAAAGGAAAATTATTTTAACTTTTCAAACACTCTTAGAAACTAAATTTGACAAAATGGTCACAAATATAGTGAATTGTGACTTGAAATTGAGGCTACTTTATTATTTTTACCTCTTATAATTTATTTTAAACAAATCGTCTCAATCTAAAATAACTTTTACATAAATTTTATGTGAGGAAATAACATAACCTCAAATTGATATCACAATTTTCAATGTATAATTTCACACTTTCAAACACTTTAAATGTTTGTGAAAGTGTTTAAACTTAATGTTTATGTCTCAATTTAATTTATTTTAACACTTTTATAGGTTTATAAGTTCTTCTGAGACTAGTGTCGAATTGTTGCAAATCACTAGTTTAAGGCCTGTAAATGTTGATTAAACACAATAATTCCAGAACTGCTGGCTAATTTATGTTTTATAGTTAAACACCAATGTAATTGTTCTGTTTTTTAGTAATTTTAGCACTAATACACGTTTATCGCACTAACACGAATATTTTCATGATTCTTGGCTGCGTACATTTGAATTGTGACATTGATACTAGCCTATATCTAGTTTTTAACATTATTTTTGTAAACTGCAGCTTATATCTCATGTCATCAGGGAACATTATGTTTAAATAAACTTAGTAACTAAATATGAACTCGAATTAAATCATAACGATAACTAACATACCCTGTACTAAAAAATGTAATATGCTGTCGAATATACTTATTAACATTTTATTATGAAATAATTAAATTTACATACATCTCAATGTTAATCAATCATTCTTATCTAGAATTATATATAACGAGATGTACCATTTGTACAAAGTAAAGAAATTATTCACTACGTGACTTACATAGCTACACGAATGTAATTTAAATCATCTCAACATATATATATATATATATATATATATATATATATATATATATATATATATATATATATCCTTCCTCCAAAAGAAGATTGTGACCATCTAGAATACGATTACGAAGATGAAGACCTTATACCTCTGTCACAGTTGCGGGATCAGTGGAAAAGCAATGAAAGTACTCGAAAATCGTATCAAAAATCAAAATGGATTAAAAATCCGGAAGAAATGTCTAACAATAGCCTTACTATAAACTGCATCTCGCCCGAGCCCTCCATTGAAGCAATGAATGGATCCAATCCACTTGATTTTTCTTGCTTTTTTTTGAAAATAATTTGATGACTCTGATATTAGAGCAAAGTAATAAATGTGCACTACAAAAAGATATTCAACTTGATTTAACTCTAAATGAGCTTTATGTATTTTGGGGAATATTTTTGGTGTCTGGATATGGAAAATATCCAAATAAAAGACTATATTGGTCTAGTGAGGACGACGTCCCAAAACTTATTCAGAACAGCATGAGACTGAAAAGATTTGAGAAAATTCTCAAATTCATACATTTTAACGATAACAGCAAAATTATGAAGGAGGATAGGCTGTATAAATTGCGTCCGCTAATAGATAAACTCAATGAGAATTTCAAGAAGCATGGTGGATTGATTAAAGCATGGTGCCATATTATGGCAAGCATTATGCGAAGCAATATATTAGAGGAAGGCCTATACGCTTCGGGTATGAAAAGTGGGCTTTGAGTTCTAGTAACGGGTACATGTATGCGTTTAAAATTTATACAGGAAAAATCTCGGCTAAAGCTAAAGAATTTGGTGTCGGTGGTGATGTTATTACATCGTGTTCAAAACAAGCGGAAATTCCCAACAGCAAAGGACATAAAATTTATTTTGATAATTATTTTAGTAGTCTTCCACTATTTTCTTATCTAGCCGAGCAAAATTACTGTGCCACTGGAACAATTAGGAAATATTGATTTGAAGAGTGCCCTGTTTCAACAAAAAAGGAGTGGATTAAAGAAAACCGAGGAAAGTACAAGTTTTTCAGGAATGATCACACACTTTTGGTGTAATGGAAAGACAATAAGGTCGTAACCGCTGCAACAAATTTCGAAAATAATGAAATTACTACTACTTTTCACTGGGACCGGTTTTCAAAGTCGAGAAAAGTTATGCCACAAACAAAAATTATTTCGTCATACAACAAGTATATGGACGGCGTGGATAAACTCGATGCTTTAGTGGTAGTTTGTAGAACGAGAATTCGTACTGGCCTTTGGTGGCCTATTTGATAAATGTGTCAGTAGGAAATGGATGGCTTTTGATGAGAAAACTGCATCCATCAAATCCAAATGCAGAGAGCTTATTAGCTTTTAGGAGATATATTGCGTTATGTTTTTTAAAGTCCTATGAAGTTAAACCACAGCAAGGTTGCATATCACGCACAAATGAAGAAGTTAGATATGATAATTTTGGACATATTATCGTTTACAACGAAACTGATCGCCGGTGTTATTACTGTAAGAAAAAAAGTCAATTTATTTGCAAAAATTTTATGTGGCCTTACACCCAAAATACTGTTTCAAGGAATATCATACTCCTTGATTTTTTAATAAATAATAACATGTATAGAAAACATAATTGATAATAAATTTTTTACTTTGAACTTTGTTTTGATATCTACATTTAAGTGGATTTCAGGGACGGCGGCTTCCCTTAGAAGGAACGGCAAAAATTTGAAAAAAATATTAAGGTCCTTTGCCAATTATAATTTTTTTTTTTAATTTAATGTCACGTTGACCATATATTTTCATAAAAATTTTAAAAATTTGAGAAAAATTAACTTTTTCCACTAATGGGTTAAGTGACATTTACTTCTATCCATCATGGCTTATCTTTTTACAAAAAAAATCATGCAATTTTATGCTTAGGAAGTTTGGGGCTGCTTATAATAAAGTGATATCATTATTTTGAAGTTATAGTGTCCACCTATTAGAATTATTTTGACAAACAGTGAAAACTTTTTCTTATTGTCTGCCAAGCTTAAACTGGTAAACAATAGTTTCCTATTCGTGTAAGAACTTTATAGATCCCAAATGAAGAAGTCCTCGTCATGGAAATGGAGGATATTGCAACTCCAGAAACCCAACAAATGGTAAGATGTAGGAAAACAGTGAATTAAAAAAAAAAACAAATAAATATTCATTCATTTAACAGGACCTGGGTGGGGTCTAAAGCAGTTTAAAAACTCAATGCTACAATCAAAGAAAACCGAACCGCTTTTCAATGCTATCAAGGCTGCAAATGTAAGTCATGTTTTTAGTATCAACAAAGTTAAAGTGTTTCATTGCTGATGTTTTAGTCAACACCTGAGGCCAGTCGGAGACGCCCAGTGTTGGTTCGCTAATTAACAACTTCTGCGCTTTCAAATCAGTATGGTATTCTTGTAAAAAAAAGGATTGAAATTTCCGATTTGGAAGTACACAAAACCCAGGGGGAACTCCAGTGGCAAATAGAGCGACATCAGCTAGCGAAGGAGGGTCTGCAAGTGGACATAGCAATTAAGAAAGAAACCTTGCTGCAACTGAAGGCCAAAAATAATATTTCGTGATTGTGCTAATACTCATAGTTTCAAAATGACATATAATGTCATTGTCACAAAAAGTATGCTGAATTAATATATCCTTTTTTTGATGAAAATCAACAAAAGACTAAATACAAAATCTGTAACATATGGTATAAAAATACTTATGGACCTTTAAATTCACAAAAGTAAAAGGCACTATTGGTAGGAAAAGCAAACAAATTTAAGTAATAAACAAGACAAGGAAAACGTCAACATTTTTTTTTCAAAGTTAATACGATGAACCATCTACATCAATAAATCAGAAAGACGTAACCTCTACTTTGGGCACAAACTTCAGACCCGCATACAGATATAAAGATATATATCCTGATGAGACAAGTGCTTATGATTCTGGTGAAAATTCAAATGATTTGCTTGATTATAAGACTAACAACAAAGTAACTTTTTTAATGGAAAATTTAAACCTGATAAATCGACAAAATACCCATTGCGACTTCGAAATAAATTAAGAAAAGAAAGTCAAAATGTTAACAAAAATAAGTATGAGTCATCATCATCTAATGAAACAACAGACCATACTTCTATGTCTTTTCAACTCATCTAAGAAGAATCGATTAATTGCCTTTGTGGAAAGAAAAGAGTTTGCAACTGTAAGAGCAAAATTTGTTATCACTGGTTTCATGGATCATGTGTAGGACTTTCAGACAAAATAATTAATGATTTTAAGTACTCGATTTATTATGAATGTTTAAAATCTTCGCCTGATTTTTTACCTTCAAATTTAAACAGAATTAGTGGTATTAAATGCTCATTCTGCCTACCAATTTTAAAAACATTTAAAGATGGAAAAGGCTTGAAAAGTCACTGCAAAGGGAAACATCCCGAACAAATAGATCTACAACGCATAGACTACAAAGGATATGACGATAATAAAATACCTATATACCATCTAGAAAATTTAAAGAAGAATGAGTGTTAAAACGCATCCCAAAAGGGGCCAGAACGGCTGTTGCAAATAAGCTTTCATTATTGATAAACAATGTAATTAAAAAAAACGACACTAATTCTTGGAAATTATTGTTATTGTTTTCGTTTTTCACATTATAAATACCACCAAAATCAACAAAATCATTAGCTCAAGAGGTTCATAACAACGTGAATAATTTTAACATTTCAGCGACAAAATTAAAACAAACAAAAAAAAACAAAAATTATTGATGACACAGCATTTCAAAGACGTTTTGAGTCTAAAATTTCAGATGGGGACGTACTAAAATTCTTCACTAGCGATTCACTTTCACCTGAAAATCTTAAAACTCTTCAAAAACTTACAGAAAAACATCCTTTTCCCGGACGAGAACTTGATGTGCCTCCTATCGAAAATTGGAACTCTTTGCAAGTTGGAGAAGAACCAGTTCTTGAAGGAATAAGATCATTTTCTTTTTAATAAATCTCATGCTGAGCGGCAAAGTAAATTATGAAATACACCTGTACTTTACGGTGCCAATCTTTGCGCACTAAAAAAGCCATGTGGAGGTCTCCGTCCAATCGCAGTCGGATGTACTTTCAGAAGATTGACTGCAAAAATTGGTTGTCAATCCGTATCAAGCGCTATGAGAGAAAAGGTACGACCTACACAGCTTGGTTTTGGCACAAAAGGAGCTTGTGAGACAGCTGTCCACGCGACAAGAACTTGGGCAGGAGCTAACAAAAAATCAACAAATGTTCGTTTAAGATTAGGTTTCCATAGTGAGAGAGAGACGCTTTGCAGCAAGCAATTAAAGAAAACATTCCAGAATTGTTTCCTTTTTTGTGGCAGTGCTACTCCAATCCTTCCAAACTGACTTTTGGAATTTCGTGTATTTTGTCACAAGTTGGAGCACAGCAAGGAGACACGTTTGGTCCATTAATCTTCGGCTTAGTAATACATCAAGATATCAATGGCAAAGTCTGAATTTAGAATATTTTACTTGAACGATGGAACTTTAGCGGGAGAACCAGGAACAGTGCTGTCTGACTTAATTTGCTTGTCAGATATGTTCAAAAAGGTCGGTTTGGAATTAAACAATGAAAAATGTGAATTATTTTTCACAGGAAATTTTGACCAAACAGTACTCGAGCGTTTTCAAAAAACTTTCGAAGGTATTAAGACTGTTGAGAACTTAACACTATTAGGAGCACCTATAAATCAGGAAGCCGGTAAAACAGTTCTAAGAAGTAAACTCAAAGAACTTTGCTTAACTTTTAATCGTCTTAAAGTTTTAAAAAACCATGTATCTTACTATCTTTTAAAACACTGTTTGTATATTCCTAAGCTCTGTTATTTACTTTGTACGGCTCTGACATGGCTATATCCAGAAATAATTCAAAGTTTTGACTACACAGATAATGACGCACTTAAAAACATTTGCAATTCAACTTTAAACAGTCTTCAATCAAATACAATTTTTTTGCCAACTCGCTTTGGAGGTTCAGGTATAAGAAAAATTGAAGATCTAATATCTCCAAATTGTAATCTTTTCTTCCAAGTCGGCTTCATTGCTTGTCCAATCGATGTTACCAAAAGTACAGAACAACTTTGAAATAGTATATTTGTCAAAGGCTTTAAAATCATGGATTTCAAATAATTTACCTTTACCAGAAGACAATTCACAAAAATCATGGGACGAAGTAAAAATTAAACAAACGGTATCTTCACTGACATTCAAGAATTTAGTTGAAAAAGCACGGTATTTAGCTTCTTGTGCAAATGAATCTATTGAATGGTTGATTGTACTTCCAAGTGAAACTTTGGGTACTCCATTAGACAACACTACCTTTAGAATTTCTTTTGCCCTACGGTTCGGATAACAATTTGCGCGGAACATTCTTGTCCTTGTGGAGAAACAATAGACGAGTTGAGATTGCACTGCCTTCGTAGCAAAATTTCAGCTGGACGTTACCCACGTCATTTAGAACTTAACAATATTATAAGTCGTAGTGTTTCAACTGCTGGATTCCCAAATCACAAGGAACCTGCTCGATTATCCCGAACTGATGACAAGCGACCTGATGGATAATACTAATCCCATGGAGCAGAGGAGAGTGGTTGATTTGGGATGCTACCTGCTCAGATACATTGGCTCCTCCTTACATTTTTGAAAAATCCACAATTTGCGGAGCAGCAGCAGAGTCAAGCGCCAAAAGAAAAATATCATAGTACACAAATTTAATCGAAGAAAATTATAAGTTTATACCATTTGAGACACTTGAGCCTTGGTGCATAGAAGCTAAAAACTTTATTAGATATATCAGCAAAATAATTTTAAATTCAACAGGTGAAACCCGCACCGAAGAATTCTTGAAACAAAAAATTAGCATGAGGAAAAGTTTCCAAGATAACAAAAATTTTGATGAATTGTTTTTAGTTTAAATTTTTATTTTTATTACCTATATTGTTTTAAATGTTTAAGTTATGTTTAATCTAGGTAAATGTTGAACATACATAATTTATGAACTTTCAGTTTAGTAAAAAAATTTTATTGATGTGACTGTACTCAAAAGTGTGGTGTACTCAAACACGTCAAATACAATATATTTCTTAAAACTAATTACACATATTGTAGGTACCAATGTTCTTAAATATCTATTTAATGCAAAAGATTCAACCAACGACATTTTGAAGTCAGGTATTTATACATTAAACTGTATGTCTTACAATTCTGTTTATATTGAACAAGCACTTTAATATTGGATAGAAACACGTTACATATTACAAATATAAACAAACAGATGAATCAAATTATACCAAACATTTAATAATAAATAATCACCTTATGACTTAACAAAACAATATTACATTTTTACATAATTTTTTAGGATAATTATACCTCTTTTTTTAATAGGTTCATAACAAAGATAGGCATGGATATTTAAAAAAAAACAATAAATCTGTGTCAGATATACGTTTAAAATTTCATTTTAGTTAAAGTTAAAAGACATCTTACATGCTAACAAAAAAATTCTATTATACAGTTTAAGATATGTCCAATCATATTTTTAATTTTAATTTTTACACTTATTTCGCTTCATATAAAGAAACTTTATAAAGAAAAGGTATGTAAGATTAAATTTTCTTTAAAAAGTATGTCCGTGCATTTTCTTATAAAATTAACCATTATTCTACTTTATGAATATTTTGGCACTAAATTACGCGTCGTATGAAAAAATTGCATAGAATATAATTAATCTATATGATATAGGTCTATATATTGGTGTATTTATATATTTGAAATATACATCTGTTTCAGAAATATTTGACAAAAACCAAAAGCAGCTTTTAATAAACTGCCGCCTCCACCGCTTAGTTTTTCCCAAAATATAATCAGCTCCAGGAGAAAATAAGACCGGCTAAAATTCAAACACATACACACACACGCACTCACGCAAGCACGCACGCACGACCGCACGCACCTCGCACCCACACGCACACTCACACGCACACGTACACGTACGCGCACGGCGCATACACGCACGCACGCACGCGCACACGCACACGCACCGACACGCACACGCACACGCACGCGCACACGCACACGCACACGCACGCACCACGCACACGCACGCACCGCACACGCAACGTACTGCACACACGTACGCACACACACACACACACACACACACACACACACACAGACATCATGTCCTACCTTGGTGAAACTTTGTAAAATGATGTAATAAGTCGATTAAGCGATAGTGAAAAAAAGTCCATTGCGCAACCTTCTATACCTACATATGTATGTGTAGGTTGGAAGTCAAATTAGATTTTGTCGGAAGCATTTGGAATTTGTAACAAAATAGAAACTACTTTTAATGAATGAACATGTTGATCTTATAGGCTTTAACGGAGGTTTTTAATATAGAATTTTATAACTTACATCAAATTTACTGTTTTTTTACTATAATTTGTTACAATATAATTACTTGTTACTATTTTACTTGTATATTTTCTCTTGATATTGATATATGTTGTATTGAAACCCGTTGGAAAACAAATACTTAGGTGAAACATTGTAAAATTATATTTTGTAATGTTATTGCTATTACATATAAATAGACTGAAATGTCACACGTGAAGTCTTACCCAACACTTAATGTACATAAAATAGGCCAATTTAACTTGAGAATGCTATAGCAGGAAGGTAAACAAAAACAAATAACGAAATGCAACCATATCAGATTGATATGCTTGGAATCACAACAGTTCAATGTCTCGCACCTATGAATGTAGCAAAATAAAAAGGGAAGAAATTTTTTTGGACATACTTACTAAACAATGACGAACGTCAACAAACAGGCCATTGCTTTGTAAATGAACGATTTTAAGTCAAAAGTTTCAAATTCCAGATTATTTTGATACATTGGATGATCATGGAGTATGTAAATAAAATGAAAACGGCGAACTGTTTCTTGAGATTTGTGACAACTTTGGCATCTGAGTTGCAATATACGCACACAAAACCTCTTATAGAACACTCTAACTGTCACCGGAAATTCATATCGGCCATTTGAATTTGGTAGGACAGCACTGATTTTAAACGCGGTGTTGGCAAAGTTTTAATTTTAGTAATCATCAGTCTGAAGTTTTAGTGAGTATCATGCCTATAAGAAAGTGCGTTTTTCCATAGACGGTGAAGTAAATGCTTTACCACCTGTATACTTTACACTGTTACCTAAACGTTGTGTAGTAATATCCGTTAAAGATCTAGTTAATAATTGTTACAAATGTCATCATTTTTAAAAGCTCTTAAGAATGGTATGTAATATCGAAACCGTTTAGGCCGTAATATAAATAAGTACTTTTAATTTAATAGAATTTCTTTTAATGCCTTAAACATAGGTATTTATACTAAAGTACTGCTACTACCAAAAGGACAGGTTACCAGCCGTCTAGGTGTTATTCAAAGTACAAGTCAATTTATCTTGCGCTGATCCTCCTTATACATTTAGTATTCCTTGATACAATTTTATTTGGATAAGAGAAACAGCATATGTATATATGTCATCCTTCAAAATCTAAATGTAATGCTGAAGGTATCTCGTAGATATATTCAGGTGCATACGTCACAACACAACAGAGATATCAGAAATTGGAGAGGAACTGCAAAATAGAAATATGAGAACGGTGGGAGTCAAAAAAATAGAACACTACGAAAATACCTTCCTGCTGTCACAAAACTTCGAAAATCCGTTCCAATGCGTAACACTGAATCGGCCATAAACATGTAATCACATAACAAAGTCCCAAACTTGTCAATTTTGTAAAATACCAGTTTCAATAAAGTAATAGGTTAGAACATTATGTAGACTTACACAACACTTTTTTTCTAATCCCATATTCGTAACACATGAATAATGAAGTTCTCTACTATACGTATAAATTTACGATTTTATATAGGGAAAGTTTGGAGTAGTGGTCGCCAAAACAGTTTCTTCGCAGCCATCTTAGGAGAAAATACCTTAGCCAAAAAAGGTGTTTAGATTTATGAACATGCCCCTAGGGAAGACATGAGAGTGTAGTAGAGCATCACTAGATGGTGCCACAAACGAAACCCTAATTAGCTCTAGAAATATAACGCTAGGTGGTGCACCTTTATTACAGGAAATATTCATTAGTCCATACACAACTAGATGGCTACACAAATTCAAATTTCTCAAGGGGTCCATCACAGGAGGGCACATACCTAACACAAGTTCCTATATTTGTCTTATAAGTTAGCATTAAGGCCCCTTATTAGAATATTATTTCCAGCCAAACATGGGCGCCAAGGCAGGGGTGTCAATGCCCGAAAGTAAGTTGCGAAGCCTTGTATCTGTCCTATAAGTTAGCAATAGGCCTCTTATTAGAATACAAGTTCAAATTTCTCGCAATAAGTAATCAGAATGTAAACACAAATACAAATTCAAATTTCCCGCCAAGAAACCAAGGACTAAGACCCGAAAACAAGTTGCGAAGACCTATGTCTGCCTTATAAGTTAGCATTAGGCCCCCTTATTATAGTACAAGTTCAAATTTCCCCTCATAGATAGCAGCACAAACAAATTCAAATTTTCGGTCGAGGGGCGTCAGCCTGAGAGTAAGTTGCTAAGCCCTACATCTGTATTACATGTTAGCATTATACCCCTTACTAAAATACAAATTCATATTTCCAGCGATAACCTGCAGAGACTTAAATAAAAATTCAAATTTTCCGCCGATGGGGCCTCGACAAGAGGTAAAGCCCCGAGTGCAAGTTGCGCAACCCTACACCTGTCTAATTTTTCCAATCTGTAAATAATAGATAGAAACCGCATACCATTCCTCGAAAGTTACTCTACAGCTAATCAATTAACCTTTAACGCAAAGATCACTGTTTTGGAAATTTATCAACCTGAAAATAATGACTAGGAAATGTATTCCGCTCATGAGGAATTACCTTATCATTATCATCGTAAAGTAGCGTCACATTCTTATTTCAATGTTTTATTATTAAATCTCTTAACTATAGGTGTTAACAACGAATTCATACCCAAAGAGATTGCAGTGGTGACAGATTATGGAGCTTTATTACTGGTACTGATGAAACCACCTCGTAATTGTTTTATATCAAAACCCATGTCAAGTCAGATACGATTTTTGTAGAAAAAATATCGCGGTCTGAGATGATGGTCGGGGTATGTACACTATAACGATTTCCGTGAGGAGCTGATAAGAGTGCTGTAGCCCTTTAACAAAATTCACATTAAGGGCAGTGAGACACAACAGTTTTTAAGGTTTCTTAACAAACCAATAGTAAACCTGGATGGGACTGGCTGCCCGCCTCTTAAAAATAAAAAAGGGAGCAAAAGCATACAGCTGTTTAAAGCATAACATCGTTGAGCCTATGTATGCATTGGACAAGGCCTTACAACTGCAAAACTGGAAACATACCAATTCCAAAGATGTATGCGGTCCCTAGTAGCAAGAATGTGATCTGACTTGTATGTGCATCTAATCATCAGCCCAATGCAGGCACCTAGCCCGTGTACAATTATTGTAAACACAGATCCTACAAACAAACCAGATCAACATTGGACCACTATCTACATCGACGAGAATGGTAATGGGGAATGTTTTGATTCCTTTGGACGAGCACCGCAAGGATATCATTTACGTTTCCTAGCGAAAAATTCTAGATGGTTCCGGTACAGTAAAACAACACTGTAGGATTACCATTCGGATATATGTGAACTTTATACATTAATGCTTCTATATTTTAGACTAAATAATAATTTACCAATGCTTGATTTTTTGTAAATAAGTTTTTTTTACTATACGCTTAATTCTAAATGATGAGATAATCAGGTTACTATATAATGTTTTGTTTTTCAACCATTCTACTCTGATAAATAAAAACGAGATTTTAGTACTTTAATCGTTTTAACCAAGAGTCCTGTAATACCAAAAATAAACCCATTGCTTTTCTTTCTTTTTAATTCAGCATATGTGTTTTTAAACGATACTTCTTTTTTCTGTTTCTAAGTGAAGCCCCAACAGTTCTTCGTACGTGTTTGGTGTATTTACTGAGGTTTTGTCATGCTACTCAATAAAATATTTTCGAAGTATCACCTGTGCATGAATAGTACAAGGACTCCTTTTAACAACCTTGCAGTTAATGCAAAAGGTGTATAGAAACATACTTTAACAGTCGACCTTTCAATAGTAGATAGCCCTATTAAAATGAAACGTGAACAATTTATATGTTTCTAACTATTAATATATATATATATATATATATATATATATATATATATATATATATATATATATGCGCATCAATTCAATAGTGTTATCAACTATCGAAGATTGTCTGTAATTTGTATGCAATACAAGGTGAAAGTCGTCTTAATTGCATGTTGTTATAAAATTCGTGTATAGATGGAAGGTCTTTTTATTATGAAGAAACACTTGTCATAATCTTATCTATCAATTTTTCTTTATTAGAATACAATTTTTATGTCAGCGACGAAGGCCTGATTATAAACTACCAAATTAAGTCATTGAAAAATTCACAAGGCCTGCTTAACCAATCAGAATGCTAGCCCTCAAATCAAAGCACAGGGTAAGGAAAACAAAATGGTGTATAATTACCAAAAATAGCTGTCACCCCTAGCTCCAACCCCAAGACCAAGACCATACCCAAGCTCAATCTCAAGGCCTAAATTCGCCCTTTAAGTAGGCGAGCACAAAAAAAAGGCCGACAAGAAATGGTCTAAAAAAAATGGCCGACAAAAAAATGGCTGACAAAAATATCAAAGAAGAACGGTTGATAAATATCTTTAATAACAGAACTGACAAAACACAACAAATTAGCAAATACCTTCAAGATACATATTTATAATACTCGTCTTCAATAATAATACCTAATAATTGAACATAATTAATTATTTAAAATGTCCACCGTTCAGTTGTAGACAGAGTTGAAGCCTTTTTATAAAATTTCATTCATTCATTTTCCAATTTTCTAGCATTTCTTGTGTAATACTGTCGAAAGCTCTTCTCACGCGGTCTTCTAGATCCTCTCGTGTTGTAACTGGGGTAGCATACACGAAATTATTAACGTATGCCCACACGAAAATATCTAATATTGTTAGATCCGGCGATCTGTCAGGCCTATCCAATTATTTCCAAATCTGTGTTAATGCTGTTATTTTTTATACCTGCCCAAACATTGAAACCAAAACGTTCTTGAAAATCTCCTTCTTTAACCAAATACTGGTTTTGTTAGCCCAATATCTACAGTTCTATTAAACATGCCGTTACTTTTGTGAAAATTCCTATCGTTGTTATAATTTCCTAACACCCATTCACAAAATTCCATTCTCCGCGGACCATCGTGTTCGTATAAATGTTGATGAAGTGCATACCTGTAGCTTTTTTTTAATATTGCACACAGAATTGTGGCTAATTCCAGCGTTAAGTGCCAATTCTCTAGTAGATATTGAAGGATCCAGTTCAATTGAAGGCCAAACATCTATTTCTGTGTTTTCATTTATAATAAATTTTTCATCGAATTCAGGATGACGAGTTTTTCACAGTTTTCTATCTTTGAAAAGTGCCCCCTGTTTGGCTGTCTCCTTTCGGGAAATCGTTCCGTATGCGAAAATGCAGCTTGAACAGCATTTTTTCGAAATTCCCCGTATAACAACAATATATCAGCCTTCTCATTTTGGTAGTAGTGCATTTTTGTGGTAAATATTTGTTAATTAATAGACTGAAAAATAAACAATATACAGCTGTCAAACACACTTATTTTTTTATTGTTGACAGTTCATTAAAGTCAAAACATACGTGCTTAATTTTCCCAGAAAAAAATTCCTATTAAACCAACAGAAAAGTTACCCAAGCAGAAATGAAAGATTTTAAAGACAAAAATACTACGTTAGTGCATTTACTGATTTTAACGTAAAAAAATGGATAAAAATAAATTATTACTAAAATGTTCAAACACATTTTATATAAATTTACTTCAATAACTACAAGAAAAGTTCGAAAATCTGTAGAAACATTTTATTGGGAGGGTTGGAATTTGTCTACACTCTACAGAGATTTGTCAGTTTTTTTTATTAAAGTTATTTACAATCTCTTTTGTTTGATATTTCGACAAGGAGCATTTTGTGTTTATGGAAATTAAATAATTGTACATTATTTCACTTTATTATAAGTTTTTTGTTATGAACGAATAAGTTCAAGGTAAATATGTAATTATATTTAGAATTTGACATCCGTTCTACATACATAAAGACAAAATTTACATCGATTGGGGCTTGAACCTTGGTGGCGCAGTTGGTAGCGCGGTACTCTAGCAAAGTACAGGTTGTAGGTTCGAATCCTACTCGAGGTAAACTTTTTATTTATGTATTTAATAAAATTACATATTATTTCACTTTGTTTAAGAAAACAAGTGAATGTTATGCACACCATTTAATTCGAATTTACATGAGCTATTTTTTGTAAATAAAACATAGTTTTGGTTAAAAACTGCATTTTATGATTTTATTGATAAATTAAATAAATAAAATTAAATGACTGGCAAAATGAATACTTGTACATAACTTTGCTTAAGTTATAAGTAATTTGAAGCAAGTCATGCCCACCTTGAATGAACAAAAAGAATCAATAAAAAAAATTAAAATGGCGTCCAAATTGAAATTTGACAATTGCGCTGTACGTATTTGAAGCCGCAGAGTGCAAAAATATACTAGGTGTCCCATTTAAATGTCCAGTTTCTATATCATTTACGGCGAAACCGGATGACGGCCATATTGGACTTTTTTTGTCAAAAAATCGCAAATTTGCTCTAATATAATCGACCAACATTTGAAATAATTATACCCTTCCATTCAAAAGTTATAGGGGTGACCCACAACCCGTTTACACCCTATCCATATATATATATATATATACGTAGTATACGTGCACCACTTTCACTGCCTCCCACGTGAAGGACATTTTTTTTGTTGGCCGCTTTTGTCGGCCATTTTTTGTCGGCCATTTTTTGTAGACCATTTCTTGTCGGCGTTTTTTTTTTGTACTCGCCTACTTGAGGGGCGTATTTAGGCCTAGAGATTGAGCTTGGGTTTGGTCTTGGTTTTGGAGTTGGAGCTAGGGGTGACAGCTATTTTTGGTAATTATAGATCATTTTGTTTTCCTTACCCTGTGCTTTGATTTGAGGGCTAGCATTCTGATTGGTTAAGCAGGCCTTGTGAATTTTTCAATGACTTAATTTGCTAGTTTATAAGAAGGCCTTCGTCGCTGACATAAAAATTGTATTCTAATAAAGAAGAATTAATAGATAAGATTATGACAAGTGTTTTTTCATAATAAAAAGACCTATCTATATACGAATTTTATAACAAAAAGTTATTGGGGTAGACAGGTAGCCCACAACCCGTTTACACTCGGAATATATATATATATATATATATATATATATATATATATATATATATATATATATATATATATGTACAGGGTGTTCTGCAAAGAATGGGCCATACCAAGTTGCTCCCTTAAGGACATACGAGCCTTTAAAGATTTACGCTAACTCGTTATTTTTTGAGTTATTTTATTAAAATTTGGTTTTTATAGTTTTTTGCATTAGCTGAACATGCTAGTGAAATTAGTTTTTGTATAAAGTATAGAGGGCGTTTGCAGCAGCTATATGTTACATTCTCGTTGTCATATTTTTTTGGTGTATGAAAAATTTGTATGAGTAACTTTTAAAAAATTTCATAATAATAGTTTTATAAAAGGCATACTTGTCGCAAGTGGCTAAACTGCACCATTTCCAAGAAAAATGTAATTAAAATTAGTACTACAGAGTTTCTATCAAAAATGTTTGTTTTCGTATTAATTAACTTCTAGCTCCTCCCAAAAAATTATAAACACAAATGTACATACATTCAAAATTTAAAACAGAATATAATGGTTGACAGACTAACTAGAAAATTGAACCAAAACAAACAACAAAAACCATTAAATCAAAACATTACACTAAAGTTTATTTTCAAAATGTTTCTGGCATTTTTTGAAGAAGTTTCTCCTTACTTTGTTTTTAATACTATTTGCAGTTTCGTTAATTAGTTGCCGCAGTTCAGTTCTTGTATTAACTGCGGTGAAATAGACAAGAGCTTTTATGTGTCCCTAAAGATGAAAAATTCATCGGATTTAAATCAGGACTTCTAGGAGGCTACTGTTCATTTCCTCGTCCAATCGAACGATGGGCAAATATATTATTTAAATAATACTGTACAACCACAGTGTAATGAACAGGGGCACCATCTTGTAAATACCACAATTATGTCGAATGTTCACGGGCACGTCTTCTAATAAATCAATCAAGTTCTCTCTAAGGAAGTTTAAGTAATTATCGCCAGTTAGATTTATTGGGAGTTCAAAAGGACCAACAAGATTGTTATTAATTATTCCGCACCAGATATTAATTTTAAATTCATGCTGGAAATGTTGCTCCAAAGTGGCATATGGATTTTCGTCAGCCCATATATGACTATTATTTCTGTTTAAAACTCCTTTCCTAGTAAACATTGCTTCATCTCTAAATTCTACTAACAAGTGATGGATTTTACGCAGTATAAATTCACAAAAATTAGTTCAGGTCAAAATATCACCGGGCAGTAAATTTTGGAATGGTCTATAATGAAAGGGATAATTCTCCTGCATATGTAAAACCTTAGATGTTACAGAACGGGATAATCCAACATTTAATGATAATCGGCGAGTACTTATTGTAGCGTCAGCCTCAACAGTATTTAATAATTGTTCTTCTTGCTGAACAGTGCGCTCAACAGGTGGCCAGTTATGACGTACAGGATGATAACTACCCGTTTGGCGCAATCTTGAAAATATTTTTCGGTGTGGTTGTCTACGATGTGGATAATTTTCGGCATAGATTCTTGCTGCAGCGCGTTCATTAAAATATTGTTGGGCATAAATTGCTACCATGTCGGCCATTTCACTATTAGAAAATAAGTTATATCGAGGCATTGTAAAAGAAAAAATTTAGCTGTGAGATAAATTCAGCAAGCTACAGAAATTGGAGTTAAAGTGACACTGATTGACAGCAGTCTTAACTAAATGGATTTGTCTGCTAGCAAAACGAATTCGAGCAAAAAATTAATCTCTTTTTAACAACAGAAACAGAATTTAAGTAATCTGCAGGGAGTAATAATAAATATGATATTGAATTTTTGTCAAGTGGATAAGTGGATCACACATATCAGAAGTTCGTAGAAATGAATATTAGGTATCATAAAGATGCACTATTCAACTGGTTAATGTAGTACAAAAAATATAACCAAAATATATTGAAGAAAAAGAAAAAAACAGTGGCGGTAACAAACAACATTTTTAAAATAATAAATATTTATGTATTAAGGGCATAATCTACAATTATGCCCGTGGTACATACAATGTTTTATTTTATTTTGCACCATGAAACTGGAACAAAATTTTAAAAAGATTCAGTATTTTCGGCAAGTTTTTAAATGCAAATGCAGTGAAATAAAGTCGACAGTAGGCTAATTTGTTGTTACTAAGATACTGTGATATTGCTAAATTGTTGCTAAGGTACTGTTTGTTTGTAAAGAATTTGCATTCTAAAATGGAAGGTGAAAACGCAAAGACTAATTTGTTGTTACTAAGATACTGTGATATTGCTATTAATATTATTATTGTTAAATTAATAAAGGTTGTATAGTAAGGTTGTTGTTTCAATAATTCTTTCAACTTACGTGAAATATCATGTCATGGGACAGCTGTCAATCATGCTGCTTAGCAACAATGACATTTCCGTGCTATAAAGACCACATTACGCCCGCATTTGGAGGCGTATAAAGAACATTATCGTGGCAAAATAAAATAAATGTATTTAATATAAATTATATTCATGTCGTTTCATTTATTTGTTGGTGTACGTCATTGGCACTCATTTTTGCTTGTTAATATTGCTGTCGAATACACTATATTGAATGTTCGCGAGAGTAATAGAACCTGTAGTAACAATGTTTCCTGGAAACGATGCAGTACTTGCGACAAGTATCCCTTTTATAAAGCTATTAGGAAATTTTTAAAAAGTGACTCATGTCAAATTTTTCACATACCAAAAAACTATGACAACGAGAATGTAACGTATAGGTTACTGCAAACACCCTCTATACTTTACACAAAAACGATTTCACAGACATGGTCAGCTAATGCAAAAATCTATAAAAACCAAATTTCAATTAAATAACTCAAAAAATAGATGAGTTAGCGTGAAAAAATAAAAAACAAAATAAATCTTTAAGGGCTCGTATGTCCTTATGGGAGCAACTTGGTGCTAAGGTAAGTTGGCTTAAATCGGTATATATTAATCCAGAGAAGGTGCCACTGCAGTATGGCCCATGCTTTTCAGGACACCCTGAATACACGGTATTTATTAAATAGTGTTAAAGCTTCAGCTAGCGTTATAGCCATGAGAAGCCTCATAAAAGAATTAATGTTAGGTGATGCGCCGTTTCTTCTAACAGGCCATCCAAAAATGACATTAAATTGCAACGTTGGAAGCTACATGTAAACAAATTCACCACATGATACGTGACACAAGGCGTCAGAAGCATATTGGTGATCAAAACAATACCAAAAGTACAGAACACATTTTTTATTATTGAACATATTGTTGAAAATGACCTCCCTCCATGTCCATGCACAATTCCAATCGAAGAGGGATTGAATCCAAAACACGTTCCAACATTTTTAGGGTTATTTGCTCAACGGCAGAACGAATTCTCTCCTGGATATCCTGTTCATTCTCCGGGAGAGTCTTGTATACTTTGTCCTTGAGGAAGCTCGATACAAAAAAATCTAAAGGATTCAGGTCGAGCGACCTCGCTGGTCAGGCAATAGGATTGTACACCATGTACATCTGCGTACTCGTTGAATGAGTACATGATCACCAGGGAAATATGAAATCTAACGACGCAATGGGTGCAAAAAATTCCTGTCACACTGATGTATAAAAACGTCACCACAAAATTGTCCTAGTTGCCAACCGTATTTTTCTCAAATTCTGCACCTTTTAAAATCTTAATCTGAGGTTTTAGAACGTACGGAATGCAACCAAAAAATTGCAAAAAATTCAACATCAATATTTCGTTTGAAAATGAATTTTTCATCAGATACTTTCCCAGATAAAAACTAATGAAGTCGGTCAAATTTCGAACTTTGGATGGCTAGTGAGAAGAAATGGCGCACCGCCTAGCAATACTTTTGTTACAGGGTTTCTCAGCTTTGCCAGGGCTATAACGCTACCTGATACTTTAACACTAATTTATAAACACTATATATATATATATATATATATATATATATATATATATATATATATATATATATATATATATATATATATATATATATATATATTATTGTATTGTATTTATTGGTTGTTGTACCAGCACTTAAATGAGAGTTGAAGCAGGTTTTAGGTGTTTTAAAATGTGAATTCAGGTAAACATATATTGATATTGTTATTTAACGAAACTGTTAAATGTCATGTAACAACACACTGTTACACTCCACTAAATTGTAATTCATGACCGTTGTTGATGATATCTTAGCTATTGAAACGAGTTCGGTGTTTTTTATTTTTCTGTAGTACTCTGAGAATTTTCCTTTAAACTGTATTTGAACTGTTTTTGTTTTGTCAATGTTTATAATTCTATATGCAGAACTCACTTCTTGATTTTTTTTGTAGTTAGCTATTTACAAGGTTGGTTAGAATGCAAAAATGCAGAATAGTGGTTAGCAGTAATTATAATGCTATTTAATACAGTTAGATAAAATAATAACCGTATAATAAGAAATAAAGTTTATGTTTATACTAGTTTTATTTAATGGTATTTAAAATATGAGGGCAAATACGTCGTTTCATTACAGTTTACAATAAATATTATATCAACAAATCGTTTGCGCGCTTCTTTTTACTGATAATACATATGGGTTATAGGTTTATCCAACATTATCTTTAAAGTAAAGAATGATAAAAGAATATCAAAATGATGTATGTATAATTACAACTAAGATTAATAAGATCAGAGGTTAACGTTAATTCTGTGAATTATTTTGGTAACCATGTTAAAATGATTTGCTTTTAAAGGTAATTTGCTTTAAGAATCCAAAATTCAAATTCAAAATTGGGTTGATTCAAAAATTTACCTTAATCAGTTACTTAACATCATTTTAATTTTGTGAATATTTGGGAATATTTTCATTTTTTTGCAAAGTTTGGGTGCCTAATACTGAAAAATCGCTTTTTTATACAATTATCTGTTAAGTATGGTACATGGGACTTTCCAAGAAAGTACATGATTAATACAGATCTCATCTACAAACCAGAGAAATACTAATAAATTCATCATTTTTAAGGTAGAACCTTGATCTAACTTGTAGGAATACCCAATATTATCTCGTCTTAAAATAGAATCAAGTGCTGTTTTGTGTGTCAGTATAAAAAGATTAAACAATAATTTTAATCAACCTAACAGCAAGTGTAATTAAAACCTTAGAAACATTAAGTTTTAAAATCAAAGAGCATTTCAATATTAAGAAAAAGTAAATGTGGCATAGATAAGATTCTTGACCTCCTAATCAAATTAATATTTTTTATTCGTTCTTTATCTATAGTTTATTGTTACGAATTTAAAACTCAGTATACTACTAAAAGCGATCTTAAAGAAACTGCTAATAAACAAGAATTTAATAATTTTAAAAACATAAGTCTACTACTTAGAAAACAATTTCTGCGCTTGTCAACATCGTAACGTCAAGATTAAAACCCATTCACCTTTTTATCCCCACAACATAGCACACGATAGGTTATACCGAGTGCTTTTCATATTAGAGCCATTTTTGTGTAATATTTTTGATGACTTTGAAACCCCGTAGCCGAAGAGATGTATTAACACATGGTAAGGTAATCGAACATTTTTCCAACCCACATATACATATGTCGGTATGGAAGGTTATGCAATCAACTTTTTTTCACTTACGCTAAATCTACTCATTAGCTCATTTTACGTTTCGCGAAGATCGGCCATGGTGCGTGTGCGTCTGCGTGTGGGTGTGCGTATACGTGTGCGTGTGCGTTTGTGACTGCGTGTGCGTGTGCGCGTGTGTGTGTGTGTGTGTGCGTGCGTGCGTACGTGTGTGTGTGTGTGGGTGCGTGCGTGCGTCCCAGTGCGTGCGTCCATGCGTGCGTCCGTGCGTGTGTTCGTGCTTGCGTCCGTGCGCGCGTGCGTGTGTGTGCGTGTATGCGTGCGCGCGTGTGTGCGTGTGTGCGTGAATCCGTGTATGCGTGTGTGCGTGCGTGCGTGCGTTCGTGGATGTATAATAGTATCCACGATATCTCCAGGACGACAACACTTGCGGACTTAAAATTTAGTATTTAAGCTTGTTTTCATTTCTTTTGGGGCTGGTGAGAGTTTGGCAGATATTCAGCGGCGGAGAGGGAGAATTATTAGGAGCAGTTTTGGTTATCAAATATTTATGATACAGCTGTACAATTTAAGTGTTACTTCAAGTTGGTTCAATATCTGAATAACGATCAACCCTATAGGAAAGTGTAAACATATTTTAAAAAAAAAATTAATTTTACGTCTCTTTTCTTTATAAAGTTTCTTGTTAGCCAACCAAATAAATGTCAAAATTAATTAAATGGGGTTAAGAATGCTTAAACTGTATTATCGATAATTTATAGAAGCGGGCGACTTTAAAACCTTTTTAATCAGAATCAAAGTGACCTCAATCAAAATGAAATGGCAACATCAACTGCAAACTGGCAATAATCAAAAGCACATTCACGTTAATCAAAATCATATTGGCATTAATCAATTTCAAAATGACAATAAACAAAACTAAATTGGAATTAGTCAATATCATGTTGGCATTAAAAAAAATGCAATCATCAGCCACATTTTATTGAATGATACACTTAGTAAATAACATAATAATTAATCAAAGCCATTAATAAAGTTTAGTAACAAATTTGCTTAAAAATTAAGGTCTTGCATATTTAATGCTCAAGGAATACATTTTTGGGTATGTGCAATGCATAATGCACAATTATCAACAGTACTCTTTCCAATATCTCAAATTTTTGCATACGATATTCTGTTTGGGTCAAACGATCCCGATCAGCACCAGCCAAGATGTTGTTTAATTATTTAAATGTTTTGCGCTCTTCATAAGGACTCCCGCTCAAATTCGTTCGCTTTCCGCTACTTAAAAGAACCCGTGCCAATTTCGGAATAAAGTCCCACTGTTCCAATGTATCCTATTGGGTGAATATTCTCTTCACTGCAACCTGCAGATATACTTGTGGATCGGCTTCCCTTTGTGAACGGTCCTAAGTTCGCGATATGAACAAATTGTGGTTCGTTTAGTCCATGTATTTGACTAAACGAATGGGTATTTTGTGCCAGAACGCCTAACAATTTTCCAATGTAATTTGGCCTGGTTCTTTTTACTTCTAAACTATTTGCGTTTTCGGGTTCTCTACTAACGGCATTTAAAGTAAACATAAGACCATGCTGCCGAACGCATTCCTTAGAAAATGAACTGCAAAAACTTCTTGTATTTCGTGGCTTAGTTATTTAAGAGTAATTTTATGATTTTCTTCAGCTGAACGTTCCATTTTGATGGTGGTCCGCGGTTATTGTCACTCTACGTTCCTCGATGCGTTTTTGGTGTTTGTTGAAACACCCACACACACACACACGCACGCACCCACGAACACACGCACGCACGCACACGCGCACGCGCACGCGCTTGCACACGCGCACGCGCACGCACACGCACACGAACACGGACACCCACACCCACCCACACCCACGCACGCACGCGGTGTATATATATATATATATATATATATATATATATATATATATATATATATATATATACCGGCTGTCCGAATAAGGGTACGGAGCGGCTCTATCACGACAATGGCAAAGCCTAGTGGTTTGGGAAGAAAATCATTATAAGTAATGCAAGTAAGAGAAATACCGGAAAATTAGTTTGAAGTTCGGAACTCGACCGATAGGTCGCGTAACTGCTACGAAGAAACATAAAATTTATGCCATGCCGGAAAATTGGATAATGAGCTTTAACTTTGAAAATATCATTTGAGATAGTATAGATAATAAAGGAGGGGGAAATGCATTTTCCAATATTTACATTTTAATGTCTTTTTAACCATTCAACGGCATTACATTATATTGATTATGATCATTGACAACCATTGTCACTAGCTCCTAAATATGATTCGGGAATATCCAAATTTCCTCTTGCGCATATAATGGACGGAAGATGCCACTTTCAGTAGCACAGGGTGTGTGAATTTGCACAACATGCATTATTGGTCTGAGTAAAATCCGAATTGGATGTGGCAAGTAGAACATCAAAATCGCTGGAGTTTGAACGTATAGTGCGGAATGCAAAAATTGTGTCCACATTTTTTTACCAAACTCTTAATGGGCACCTTGAAAACAAGAAGGCATACATAGTTCAGGCTGGATGGTTGTCCGCACATTATGACCGAAACGTATGTCGGCATTTTTGTGGGCAGTATTCGAATCGCGTTATTGGAAGAGGAAGTCTACTTCACTGGTCGGCGTTTTCGCCGGATCTTACTTGTTTAGGTTTTCAAGAGAAACCAACAATCAGGGAAAATATGATGGAAAGAATTCGAAATGCCATTAGAAGCTTGTCCAGGGCTGAAATTGAAACCGGTCTTTTCTACTGAAATTAGATTAAATAAATGCATCGAAAATGATAGAGGCATTTTGAAAATGTGAGTAGGTATGTTTGGAAAGTTCTAAAACCTCTTCCACATCATGGTCCCACATTCCCAAGGTCCCCCAGTTCCCTACTTTTCCAAGGTCGCACATTCTCAAGGTTCTGCACTATCAGGATACATACTAAATGTCACATAGGTATCTCACTTCTGCAAGGTCAGCCCAAAAAAGCATGCGATCGTCTGATACCACATCTAAATTTTTACAAATGTAAGAAGCTTATTTTTAGATATATGATTTTCTTTAGGAATAGAACATTTAGATTTAGTGCAAAAAGTCCCTTCCACTTCTGTTTCATTAGACCTGCGTGGACGTGGCACAATTAATTGAGCGTACGTGCAGTGTAGCGCCCATCATATATGTTCCTGTAATGAATTGTCAGATGGCTGCCATCGGTTTATTCTAACTCCACACAAGAAGCATTCAAATGTGTCGTCGGGAGATGTGGAATTGAACCCTACTGCAGCAAGCGAAGAAGGTGAATGAACTCCAGACCATGTTCGATCCGTTAGTAGACGTTTATCGAAACAATAGTAATACCGAGGATAATACAATTTTTGTGTCACGTCACACATGTTCTCGCCCGAAATCGGACCAGAGCACTACCGGATTACCGAAAACGCCGGATTACTCGAAATTATTAATAAAAAAACGCATATTATGACAGAAGCTATATTTTATTGTACTCTATAACATTTATGAACTTTATAACACACTAAAGTAGTACACACGTTATTAAAATGTAAACCGAAATAAAAATACAATAAAGAAAAGATTAACTTACATACATGTCAGTATGTATGTACATATGTACTGTGTTTTTGGTGTTAGAGTAGCCTAAATTATTCCTTTGAAGTGGAGGGCATGAAATAATGCTCTACTTGCTTCTGATTTTTCACTTTGAATAACATTTTGAAAGCTTGTCCTTGAAGATTCTTTAACACTAAAATATCAGTCGCGGAGACACCATTTTCTTCTGGCCATGCAATAGATGTAGCAAAGGCACCAATGGCTGCGTCATGAGGTATGGCTTGAACAGCTGGTATTTCCTCCCCACTCCCCTCTGCATCCTCTGCAACCGTCACCACCTTTTCTATCATGTCCTCTGTCAAAATCTGATTGTTTTCTACTTCGCCACCAGTAAGCCAGTTTGCTGACGTCATCCGTTGTCAAAACATTATCAGCTGTATCCACAAGCTGTTTATTTACCTCGTCTCGCAGCTGATTTAAGCCACTTTGATCAATGCCAACATGGGCGGCAGTTACGTTAGACTGTTTATTGCACTTGTATTATTCCAATAACTCCATGTCAGGCCACAAGTTTCCCTGCGAACAAACAGTCACTTTTTCTTTGAGGTCTGCCCAAGCATTTGCGAGTGAGTAAACAACATCTTTTAGGTTAACCTCTTTTAATGATTTAATCACACTGTCATCCTTAGCCAAAACCGCGTACAAAAGGCTCTTTTTGTACTGCATTGTGATTGCTTGAATTACATTCTGATCCTTGGATTGTAAAATAGGCGTTACGTTAGGCGGTAGAAACATAACTCGAATAAAATTGTCTTTTAAGTTTAAATCCTCTTCATCAGGGTGGCCAGGGCAGTTATCCAAAATAAGCAATGTTTTTAGTGGAAGTTTCCGTTTTTTAAGGAATTTTTTCACTGATGGTACAAACAGTTCATTAAACCATTCGACGAACAATGATTTAGTCATCCACGCTTTACTGTGGTTTTTGTAATCAACAGGAATATTCTTGAACGCCCTAGGGTTTTTGCCTTACTAACCACTAACATCGTCATCTTGTGCGTTCCACTTGCATTTGAACAAGGCATAAACGTAACTCTGTCCTTTGCCAGTTTTCGTCCAGGAGCACTAGCTTCGGCACGGTGAACATAAATATTTTTAGGCAAGAGCCGCCAGAACAAGCCGCTATCATCCGCATTGTATACTTAGTCAGAAGTTAAACCCATCTCTCCTATAACATTCCTGAACTGTTCTTTATATGGCTCCACCGCATCTACATCACACGACAACTTTTCACTAGTCGTACTCAATAGACGAATACCGAAACGTCTTTTGAACTTATCCAACCAGCCCTCACTGGCCATAAAATCATCTTATTTCATAACTTTGCTGTAGAACAATCTTGCCTTTTCTTTTAAGATTCCTCCAGAAATAGGCGTTCTTGTAAAAACCAAAAATAAAGGCTATCTTCAACTTGAGGAAACTCGCCAGTTTTTAATGTTTAATTGTAGCGCGGCCAACTCCATATTCTTTAGAAAGACTAACAAACGTGTCACTTTTTTCAACTCTTTTCAAAATCTTACTTTTCCACAAGCGTTAATGTTTTATATTTACATTTACACGGTTGCAAGTGTCAAATTTGTTTTTTTTTATTTCATTCCAAGGCGCTCTATTTTTTTAAAACTGATACTCGATTTTAACTTCACAGTTTTTATTAAATTACAAGAAAGCTACTTGTTATAAATAAGGTGAACTATACATTTTTGAAATCAGTAAAAACTATGCTGTTTGATAGGACTAAAATAAACTATACGTTCCATTTAAAAAAAAGTAACTTTGTGTTATATCTCAAAAATGAAATGCAAAATAAATTTAAAAATTGGCATATCTTAAAGTTCTTAAAAATATCTATCAATTACTTCTGTTGTATTTTATTACTTGCAATGGTTTCAAAGATATTTGAGTTTGAAAATTCGACACTGGTCAATACTCAAAACGTCATTTGATTGGTCTTGAAATTCTGCCCTATATATATATATATATATATATATATATATATATATATATATATATATATATATATATATATATATATATATATGTATATATTAGTACAAAATGTGTATTTCATATTCATGTGACATTTTAGTACTAAGGAACCAACTGTTCAATTGTTTCACTGTAACTTGATTTTGATTATAAGCTGAATTTGCTTTTATTCATTGCCAATTTAATTTTTAACTAGTGTCATTTGACACTGATTGGCGCCAGTTTATACTTGACAAGGGAAGGATGTCCATTAATCTGTATCTGACATGAATAGATTATTATTTCTGTTTTTACAATGCCGCTTATTTTCGTTATGACGTATTAAAAAAGATGTTGTATAAGTATCCTAAAAAATTATTAAAGCTATTTCATTTCTTTTAATTTCCACTTTTTAGGTTGGAAGGTCGTGTATTGTTCCACATCAGACATTTAATATTGGTATTAAAAGTCACGTTATTGACTTCTAAGTAGACCTCGAAATTCCAAAGAATCGGTTAGTTGTAGTGATTCTTTATATTCGGCGACCGTGACAGGAAGACAAATTTGACCATTTTGGAGTATTCTTAAGGTTTATATAATGGAGAAGTTAGTTCGAGCTCAAGATGCACACAAAACTGGTTTTCAACGAGCATTTGATCGGACGATGGTGTTTGAAAATGTAAACTTCTGCCATTATTTCACATAATTAAATTACTAGCTTATTTTGGTATTTTAATTGTGTATTTTTGTATTCACGTTTATAAATTATGAAAAAGTGAAAACGCAAACATAATCCTGCTATTAATATAGCAGTTTGATAAACGTATAAAGCCAAATATGTATTAAAATTTTAGTAAAGCATAACCAGATTCCTACTAAATTTTGTTAAACTGCCATTCTTGCTTAAAAACAGTATAAAAACAGTCCTAATGGCATCTGTAACATTAGTTATAAAAGAAAAAAAAGCAGTACCAACATTAAACACTGATTTTTCCTCATGGTTATGTCTATCAGGTTTAATAACGTTATTAATATCATTAAGACAATATCCATTAGCTTGCAAGAATTTACCAAAATTCAGGATCACAAATTCGTTTTACTCGATCCACCAAAGATTTAATTACACCAATTTTTTTGACGTGGGCGGTGTTTTGATCATTTATGAAGGTACCTATGAGTGTGTCGGCTTTCTGTAAAGCTGAAGAGATAGTGAACTACTAGTTTTAGGTATTATTATGTCGAGAGATTGCAAACTTCCATTTCCTATTTAAAAAAATGCAAGTTTGTATTATTACTCAAAAAGCGTACCCCTTAGAAAAATTGTAAACACGCCACTGAATTCGGCACTTCGCAATATGTTGTAGTCGTGCATATTTAATATAACAGTTGCATTACCTTTATCTGGTTGTAATATTATACTTTCATTACGTTTAAAATCAAATAAAGCACGGCGCTGACGAAAAGATAGGGTGCTGCTGGGAGGTTTTGCTTTACGTAATTTTTTAATTTTTTAACAGTTTTATGTCTAACTTCATTCGCATGATTTAATAGAATTCTCAATATTGAAAATTATACTTAGTGCTATCGCAAAATTTCTGCCTTTAGAATGCGATTCAATAGCATCATCTGAAAAAGTATGATTAAAAAGGTTTATAACTGTTTGCTATTTTGTTGCTGCTTGAATAAGGTATCATTTTATCATAATCTCATTATATTTAGAGTTTACATCAGTTCTACATACATAAAGACAAAGGTTACATCGATTGGGGCTTGCAACTCGATAGCGCAATTGGTTAGCGCGGTACTCTAGCAAAGTACAGGTCGTAGGTTCAAATCCTACTCGCGGTGAACTCTTTATTTATGTATTTAATAAAATGAATTAATAATTTTCAATTACATATTTACTTTTGAACTTATTCGTTCACAACAAAACTTATAATAATTTACAAAATTATTTAATATAGATGAAATTTCTAAATGCAAATATAAAAGATCTCTATCGGTTTTATCCAATGACTTGCTAACAGTATGTATTTGATTACGCAAAAGAGCATTTACAACTTTGGGGTAGTTTTTTAGTCTCGGCATTACAAAAAAATAAGTAATGATAGTAATTGTGCTTTGCGTTTTCTGAATTTTTTAAATTGTTTAATAGAACGATAAATTTCCTTCCGATAGAGGACTGAAATATGAAAATATAAACTTTCACCGTTGTTACACATAATTAAAATACTTAGCTTTTATGGGTTTTTAATGGTTCATTTTTGTATTTATGTTTTGCGTTTTACGTTTTACGTTTCGATAATACTTGCTGTTATCGTCCTCAGTAGTAATAAAATCTTTTGGAACTATTTAAGATGTTAAAACAAATTTATGAAGTTTGAAAAAGGAAAACTCAAACATAAACCTGCTAGTAATATAACAGATTGATAAACGTATAAATAATAAATCCAATTTTAGTAAAGTATAACTAGATCCTTAATAAATTTATTGTTAAACTGCCTTGAAGATGACAAATCAGAACACCCTCTAACGGTCGAAGGATAACAGTGAACAATGCCATAATCAAAGAGCCAGTTTAATAAAATTTAACCAAATTATGTTGCAAGTGTAAAGTTGTGGAAAACTTTAATTTGAAGTTGAAAAAGCATTCACAAATATAAGGGTTCAATCTAATCCAACAAAAAACCAGCTTTGTTATTAATTGTAAGTGTTATTTTATAGTGAAAATACAATGTAGTACGTTTAATATCATTTTCAATTATAATTTTAATTTTAATTTCAACTAGATATGTGAAATTATAGTGCTGTGGTTATATAACGTATAATTGGTAAAGTATATACTTCAAGGTAAAATTAAAATTAAGACGTATCATTGTGCCTCTTTATAATTATAAGATGCCAAAACGTATTTAAACATATAGATTTGTGTAAAACATAAATATAAAAATATACCATTATAAATCCAAAAAGGGTAATTATTTTAATTAAACAATGGTATTGTTTAAAACTAACACGGAATTGTATGAATTTTAAGGTAACTTACGCATACTGGAACAAAAATTAGATACCAAGAAGAAGATATTGAACAAGAAATACAATTTACCGGTGATTTTCTACTGAAATTCAACCAATTGAAAATTATAAGCGAACGTTTGATTATAAAGGAACTGTCTAATAAGCAAGGACAAGTCTCTGCAACTAATTCTGTTTCAACACACCAAAATATGAAACTTGTTGTCATATAGCTAAAGAAATTCAGCGCAGAACCAATAGAGTGGCTACCATTCTGGGGTCAGTTTCAGAGAATGCACAAAGATGATCAAATGGAACTTTTAATATCTGGTCCAAGAATTTTGTTCCGAAGGCACATGCTAACGTATTGATTGGAAGTTACCCTGCCACAGCAGAAAATTACTCCAAAGTACTTATTAAAGATATGTACCCGACGACTTACTGATTGAAGTGTATCTTCGACAAATTTTTAAATTACTGATAGAAAACCTAAACCACCGATGCAAATTTAACGTGTTGTATGACAAATTAGAACCGCAATTAAGAGCACTAGAGACATTAGGAGTAACATCCGATAAATACTCCCCTTGCTGCACCCGCTAGTGGAGCCCTACTTACCAAAAGGTATCATACGAGCTTGGCAGAGACATTATAACTATCCTTCCGAAGTCACTTTAGAAAATCGATTGGATTAATTGACGAAGTTCTAGAAGAAAGGAATAAAAGGAGAAGAACGAATTGCGTTAGCAACATTTGCCAAAACTCGGATAAAAAAATCAGTTTTGATGTCTAAGATACCACCTAATACTACTGCTCGTTTAGTCAATCAAAATCAATGTCTTCGAAAATGTAATTTGTAAATAAGAACTGTTAATTGAAATCAGTCTACTTCGTTAAGTTACGAGAAAAAAAAAAGAAATTGCTGTCTGAAAAAGGTCGCTGTCACAATTGTCTGAGATTTCGACACATATTTTGTAAATGTGAAGCTGTCTACAAATTGAAATTTATTCACTGTGAAGGTGGCATTCGTCAGTTAAAATTAAAACGGATACCGCCAAATCCGTCGAAAATTTGTCTAATTACACGTGCTCCAATCAAGAATTTTTGCTGACATTGATGACCCAATTAAAAAAAGACAAGATAAGCACGAGTTATTAATGATACAGGTTCCCAAATATCGCATATCAATGATTGTACAGCATTTCAAAAAAGATATCCGGTTAGAGAAGGAGAGATGGTTGATGCACAGTTTGGTGAGTACAGAACTGAAACGGTCACTCACAACTGTTACCAAATTCACTAAGCGAGTCTGGAGAATTAGTACGAATGTATATTCGAAACTCTCCATCAACCCACTATTTGCAGCAGTATCATATCTATGGGAATATAGCCTCAGAGACAATTCGGACATAGCAATTAAAAGTGTAATCGGAGTTGACGTAACAGGCGAACTCCTGTCGGGAAGAAAACATTTTAAAATATGGATTGGATGCTAATCAGAACACTAAACGACGATCTGAAAGCTTTTGTTGTTATAATATCATCAAGGCTTTTGTATCGCATTTCCTCTGACCTGTGACACTTCACCAGTTACTAATACTGAAGAAGAGCTTCTAAAATTTGTTCAAGAATCCCAAGCTATAATGAATGAAGTAAAATTTGGTCTTCGATTATGGGAATCCAATGTTACGAATAGATCTGATGAAAACAATATTTCTCCTGTTCTTGGCCTAAATTAGAATAGAAACACAGATATATTGGAAATGTTATTTGGGCTTTTGGACAATTTGATAGTGATCAGGTAACAAAGTAACGTTGAAGTATCGGACGATATCAACAAAACCTTTTAAAAATGGCTAAGACATCCTCAGCTATTAAGAAATATTGATTACGCGTTGGTTCCTTAGAGATGTAAGCGATACATCTCTTCTGTGGCACCAGTAAAGTCTCTTATGTAGCAGCTATATTTTTAAGACAGAATCTGGAAGTAAAGTATGCATACAATTGATTCAAGCAAAGAGCAGATTTATACCGCTAAAGAACATATCAATCCCTATCCTTCAACTGCTTCCTGTTACCATAGGTTCGAGGTAGTTGAATTGTGTTACAAAAATAATGGATAATCGCAACGATATACGCAACAATATGAATTGTTACAAGCACAGTTTTGGCATGAGTTATAAGTGAAGTAAACTAGAAACACTTCGTTGCCCATCGAGTAGACGTAGTATGGGAAGTTTCACAGCGGCCGTTTCGCCGCCGGGCCAGTTCGCCGTCAGAACAATTTTACTATTTGGAATAACATATACACTAGGTAACGGTAAATTTATAATAATGTAATTTATTAACCGAACTGGTAATTGTGGGGTATAGGACACAAATACTCGACGAATATAGCAGATCATTTTATATATAGAGGATGTTCAAGTCAACAATTATTAGATTTTCGTTGGTAGGAGGGTCTTCATGGTTGTTAGACAGGTAAAATGCCTATTACTAGCAAAGCACTAACTGTTTATTAGAATTCTAAAGCAGCTTCTCAGAAAAACTTTCGACAAAGCTGTAACGTCCTCGTTTACAAAACAAATTTCTGGTAGCCTTTTTTTAGTTTAAGATCTACAGGTTCGTGGTTCAAACGACCTCACTATTTTATGGATAAAATAATTATTATAATACAGTTAAATTATACAAGTTTTATTCAGAATAATAATATAAAATAAATAAAATGCTAAACACTTATAAAAATAAACTTAAAATATCCCAGGTAAATAATAATAAAATAAAATAATGTAAATAAAACTTAATTCTGGTGAACCCTCCGTATCGGGGCAGCACTGTCTCGTTTATTCGTCGCCGGTTGCGCCCCTTCTAGATGTAACTGTAAAATATGAATTAACAACAGGTGTAATTTTATTATCAATGTAATTAGAAAAACATTAATTACACCAGTAGCGGTCTGTTTTGTGTAGTGCGGTTTTGGGTGAGGAGAAACAGAGATGTACGAGGTGAGTAAATTCAGTCTAATTTTATTTAGTTATAAAATAGAGTTATAATATTGACCATGTGTTTTGACAATTTTGTAACTTGAAAAAGGTTATTTTTATGAAAGGGGTTGATCACAAAGGCTGTCTAGAATCGGTAAAAGGGGCAAGGGAGACCATAGATATTATCAATGAACGTTAGGTGCTATTTTTGATGTTGAAAGAAAGGGATGAATGATTCGATAGGGGAGAGCTGTGTAAAGGTGTGTTTAGGAGAGAGAAGTCGGTCCAGGGGGATACTAGAGGATAATTAGTATGAGGGGACTTGTTTTCGAGGCCGAAACCACCGGTCACTTTATAGGGGAATAATAGGATGTTTTGGGTCGTTGATTTGCAGAGAAGTAGCTACCTGTTCGGCGCAGGACCTCCGGTGAAATATCTACGTCGAGGATAACAATTTAGAAGCCCATCTCGGTGTAGAGCAGCCAAAATGCTAATCCAAATAGTAAGCTGACTTAAAACGCCTTTCTCTTTTGTGTAGGAGATTGGTAATTATTTCTAGAGGATTTCAAAGGACGTACTACTTAATAATACTTAATCATACTGGTCGAGATTCTGGATGTAAATCAGGCATGTGTATAAATGTAACAATTGTGAGCATGTAAATAAGTAAATGTTTGTGTCTGGTCTGGTAAAATGAGTGAGAATAGGATGAGAATAACTAAATAAGGGTAATAATTGAGAGGGTGTTTAGGTCTGGTCTAGTAAATAAGTAAAAGTAGGTACGAATTAGTGCAAATAAGGCAAATAAGTGTCTGGTTTGGTAAAATGAATGAGGGTAAGTCTGTATCTGGTCTGGTAAGTAAGTGAGAATAGGTAAATAAGTGGGAATGTGTAAATAAGTGAAGTGGAATGATAGGTGGTATGGTATATGTAAGGGAAATCTAGACAGTGGGAAATGAAATGGCAATTGATAACATTTTTAAACAATGATAATGCAGTTGTGGAGGTAACTAGGAAATAAGGTTTGATAGGAATTATTTCCAGGAAAGGAAAATTTTATGATTTTCAGGATCATTACAAAGCTAAATTATATTACGAAGACTATCCCACATGGCAGACCAAAGTTTTCCTACACAAACAACAGTAACCTATTGCATTGTTTCTGAGGTGTGTTTTTTTTGCGCGATTTCAATTGAACACATTTTGAGTTTACAATTATTAACAATATTGCATGGCTAAGTGTCAACATTGGTGATTTATCAACTCCTTCCCCACCCCTATTCTGCGTTAGACCACTCGGTCGACGTCACGCGCATCCATATTGTCCACACCGCAACCACCCATTCATTTTCCGTCTTTCTCGAGCTTGCACCATCTATCCATCCCGGAGCAATAGAGTTTGATTGCAAACGTCATCTGGTGTTACGCAGCGCAATAATTGGAAGTTTTGGAGGGAATATGATATAAATTAGTGAGAAGTGATGAAAATGTTCTTCAATAGCCAGAAGAAATTAAGTGAACAGTTATTTACTTTTACTTACTCTACAATAAAGACTAGTGATAGTGCATCTCTTTTCGTCTGGCTGACATTAATACTTCAGATTCGTTAAGTATTTGTTATATAACTGGAGCGTATAATAACCTTGGATTAACTATTATCAAACGCACAGGCACGCTTTCATTACTTTTTCTATTTATTAAGGTTCCTTATGTATCTAGTCTTAAATTCAAACTTGGTGGTGGTGGCTCCTTCTCAAAGCGTTATAAACAATCCCGCTGTGATTGACTAGCATACTTTGTCAACAATCAAAGCGCGCACACCCGCACCTTCCGATGACAGGACAAGTAGGAAGGTCAGGCTAGAAGTCGCTCGAAGTAGTAATGATATTGTCCAGTGGTCATCCTTCCCTTTTAAGGTCAATTTAAATTCTTTAAATGATGAGTCTGGAATGTTTAGTACTTTGACAGAAAAGAAGCACCGCACCGCAAACTGCATCGCAAGCAGACTTGACAGAGCCAGGAATAGTTCATGGTATTTCCCCGAAGACGGGAAGAAAGTGACACTTTGGATAATAAATCTTGCATATTTTGTGGAAAACCTACCTTCAGGAACACCTCTTTGTTTAGAATAAGTTCTGCACAGGCCAGAGTGCGAGTTATGTTTAATGTCAGGATATTTACGGATTCTTCTTTTATCGCCAAGTTGGAGAGCAACTATGGCATGAACCGTGTTGATTCAAGTTATCACCGAAATTGTTACTCTGAGTTCAACAATAAAATCAAGTTATTATTGTGAACAACTTTGGTCCGTCATGAATGTCTAATACCTCATTTCTATTACAACGCGTTTTAATTAAATTTAAACAGCTTCTTCATCAATGTCTGAAATACACGGATATGCCATTTCTATAGTTGGAGGAATGAATAATGTTAGGGAGGCAAATCCTCAAGTTTTACTGGTATTCATAATGACCAAAGACATGGAAGTGGACCACAAACCCCACACCACTGGAGTAAGGAACGAATTCTGGAGAAGTGTCCATACTGCAAGCAACCGGTAGTACAGGTTAAAATGTGCTCTCTACGTTTCGAAAATATTTTGACGAAACTGTAAGAAAAGTCCCAAGGGGAGGTAGACGCATTTAGGTGCTCTGATATAGCGAAAATTTTTGGACAACCTATCTCAGTGTCTGACAACGTACTGTTGAACGAAAAACTTGAAGAACAGGACGAATTCTCCTCTTTCGCTTCATACACTAATAAAGAGACCCACGAAATGTTACTTTGACCGTGGATAAACCATATGTGTTTTCATACAACTAGGAAACCATAAGGAACAGCCACCTTACGACGATACGGAAAAGCCGGTATCAATGGACCTTGTAATAGCAATATATGGCGAACTCGAAGCATAAACCTTGTAAATGTAGTTTACAATATTGAAAATTTCCTACGACCGATTGCGGCCTATTTTGGAAATCAGCAGATATCTGCAATTTTGTAAGTCAATGTTGTACTGGTATTGGTATCAATCCTTAATTTTGGAATCGCTTAACAATGTTGTAAGCGTTATGCGTTTTTCTTGAGGTAGCGTAATTTAAATTTTGTATGCTTTTCGAGTTTGTTACATGGAGAATACCATTGGCACAGATGATAACGTTGAGCAAGGAACTTGTTTCAGGGAACAGCGATATCATTAAGTAAAACATCCGTCTTCTCCCTCAGTACGCTACTGTTGAATCGTGCTTAGAAAACCTGTTAGAATTTCTCCCGTGCGTAGGTTTCTTAAGTGCTTTGCAGGACATATCTCCTCTGCACCTAAAAAAGATTTCGCTTGAGATTAATAGACAACTCAATAGATTTCCCTGGCCAGTTTTCCATGCTCCACGTGAAAAGCGTCCAGAAAAGTTAGTGACGCGTATGGTAGTTCCACCTCTTTTGCCTACAAGCACACGGCCTGGTGATGATGGTGCACTCCATGGAAGTTGTATTCTTAACCACTAAACATTTACATCCTACATTGGTAGTAGATGAATCCCTCTTTTCATTGTGCAAATCAGCCAAGAAGGATATAATTATCATGACGCGCAATTTTCACATAGAAATGCCAGTACTTAGAGAACTATGGGCACATTTTTGGGGAACAGTAGCAAGGCCGAACTAATAACTGGTGGACGAGCTGAACACATAATGAAATCCTCTCATGTTACATGAACCAGGTAATATACCTTTTAATTCACTTTTGAGGCATGTTATAAACATGAAATTGACTAAAGTACGAAAGCGTTGTTGTTTTGAAAATTAACAACAAATTACTACAATTCTGGATGACAGTTGTGGTTTTATATAACCTCCTTGAAACCACTTATGAAAAATAAAAATGCAAAGGTATTTACTGAGTCTGTAATACCAGCAGGTATTGAATTAAAAATATTTCTTGAATCGTATTGTTAATTTTTTTTTTAATAATGACCTGTTTGAAATGGAGATGAGTTTGCTTTTTGATCGGTGTTATATGTAGGTTAAGATGTTTTGAGTAAATGTTTATGTGTACAGAAGTGTTATCTGTATGACTTTTATTATTATTATTTTGTTGTTTCTCAAATTTGTGGTTTAGTGATCATGTGACGAGTCTTGACCAAGTCACATGCTCTTCTATTCCTGTTGTAGGAATTTTCTGACTATTTGTGCAGTTTGTCACGATTTAATTACAGCAATTCATGTGTATATTTTTCAAACCTTCTATACACATACCCCATCTTACGATAGAATAATCATACTCAAATTTAAAGGATACATATCAACAATATTAGGAACGACTTTCAAATTGAAGATTGTGTTTACCTGTATCACAATTTAATTCGCAAATTGCGGATTTGATTATTGAGAGTGTGGTAAATTTAAATTACTATATTTGGATTTAAAGCTCTTCTTAACGAAGCGTAAGCTACACTATTTTAATTACCCAAAACTTTCAGCTTTTTTCCGTACTCCTCATATTCGCATATTGTAGTTGCAGGTTGAAGTTTTCACGGTATATCCCCGTCTGTCTTACCTGGCCAGAAAATGGCAATATCATCTACACATAGACAATTTGTGATGGTGTCAGGCACATTTGAAACTATGTTATTTATTGCAATTGCGAACAATGTGCAATTTTACGTAGATGCTTGTGGAATTCCATTTTCGAGTACTTTTATTTGGGATCATTCATTCTCGACCCTTATACGAAAACGCCTGTTTGTTAAAAAGGAATTTATAGCACTCGGTAGATTGCCTTGTACGGTAAAGTAAAATCGTTCATTTCAAATGTCGAATCTCCAAGTCATGACAACGTCTGATTTGAATTTCTATTTCGTGCGTCTCTTAGAGTTTTGTCGTCTGTGGACTTACTGCTAGAGTCAACCTCTGGGGATATGAAAGGTGCATCTATGGAGTGAGACCTCGTTTCTAATTGCATTGCGAAGATTCCCGTGTAATTGCTGTAAATACATTCATTTCATCCTGAATAGTTTTCTTTATTTCAGCTTGCAGAGGATGACGCTATCTGAGCATATGGAGACTCCCTTGTAACTGCATATCCTTCCATTGCTGCTGGTAAGAAATTCTATTTATTACCATCACTTTCTTAACTTTGGTTTCATTTTTATAGATAGGGCAACCTTTGCATATGAAGATGTGGTGTCCTTTACAATTTGGACATCCCCACAAGCCGTGCCCTCTTGTGGGGATTTACGACATATATACATTTTAGGTAGTTTGCAGTTTATCGCTGCATGTCCCAACTGCTGACATTTGAAGCATCTCAAAAGTGCTGGTACATTGCCGCTTTAATAGTTTTGAGAACGTTTTTCTTTCAAATGTAAGTATGTGGTTGGGTGGCAATTAATTGTTTATTTCTCTTAAAGTTAATTCTTTTTACGTCAACAACAAATTCATGGTTTAAGCCGTCTTTAATTTCATCGAAAACACTTAGAGTGGGATGTTGCTACACCTATATGTCCATTTTTGCCAGCCTCTTCATATTAAGTAATTTATTTGATTGAGCTCTTGATTTAGCTTCTTCTAACAGTAACCCTTTTACTTTTCTAATACTACTTAATTCACCAACATAACCATACAAATCTTTAGATATCAAGAAGTAATTACACTTTGTAAAGTCGCCTTCTTTCTTGTTAAGGAGCATAAACCGGGACCAGCCCACCCATTTTGACCGTTTTTTGTTTGGAAACTGTCGAAACCACGTCCAAGTTCACGCCAGAATCGTCATCAATTTCAGAAGCTCTTACTAGCTCCACGGACTGGTTTCCCACCATGGGCGCCAAGCAGACGCTTGATAACCGTCGGGTGAGGCCTCGCTCCCCACCGGTACTGAGGGCAATCCGAACCCCTGCACCGTAAAATGTGGGCACCCCGAAGGGCTCGAGTTATACTAGTGGTTTCTGAAATCGCATTTTATCGCTACTGTCAGCACGATGCAGCCTTTTTTTGCACTAAGAGTACAAGGGACATTTAACATGGAAAGCATATACAACCTGAGATCACTCAGTATTATTATTTTTATTATTATTATTATTACTATTATTATTATTATTATATGATTTTTATTATTATTATTAATTATTATTTTTTTTTTTTTTTGTGTAATAAAGGCATCAACTGCTTGGTTATTAGCCTTAATCATTCCAATAAGTTATTAGATTTTCATAAATAGCTCTGTTTCTTTTAAATAACTTATTAAACTTACAATGAAGCTTTTGTCTTCCCATTTCTGTTCTGTACATGTGCTTGGTATGTGATACCTTTCTCTTTGTTCTTTGTATGCAATACACTTATATATAACGTGACCTAATGTCAGACTTTCATTGCATCTGGTACATGTGGGACGTTCTTCCCCTAATAATAGGTGCAGAGATGTAAGGTTTGAATGTCCTAGACGTATCTTTCTAAGCACCACACTTTCCCTCCTTGTTACTTTGCTTGGTATTTTCCACATATTTACATTACTCTTGATCTTACCTAAACTAGTGTTTGTTGTTACCCATTCTCTTTTCCGCCATGATACAAATTTGCTCCTTATTTCTAACTTTAGGTCATCTAGTCGAACTCTCTCTTCATCTATTGTTTGGTGTTTAGTAACTGCTTTTGCAGCCTTGACTGCCATTTCATTGCCATATATCCCTATATAGCCAGGGCACCACGCAAAGCATACATATTTCTCTGCCGTTTTTAGTTTATGCTGTCTGGTTAGAATAATTTAAATTATAGGGTCAAATGAGAATCCATTATGAAAGCATTGAAGAGCACTTAGCGAGTCCGTACATATTAAAAAGAATTGAGGATTAGACGTGCTACAATATTCAAGAGCTTTAGAAATCGCATACAGCTCTGCTGCATAAATGGAAGTTGCTGGATGAAGTCACCAGCTAAAGGCATACTGGTTAACCCAAAAAGCACTGCCAACATCTGGACCTCTTTTGGAACCATCCGTGTATATAATTTCATACTGCATATGCTTACTGAGAATTTCATAAAATCTTAGTTTTAGCACTGTAGGGTTTAATGCACTTTTTGGGCTACCTATATCTTCTACATGTATGCGTGGTTTATCAATTAACCAAGGTGGTATTTCACAGTATTCTGAGCTATACAATTTATGCGGAAGCTTTATATTTAATTCTTTAGCTATTTTTCGTGCTCGTGCCCCAGCTGGCCTACTTATTGTAGGCCTTTCACTGTACAGAGTACAAGTATTATTTTTAAACAGTGTATTATAATCTGGGTGGCTTGTTTGTGTATTTATTTTGAGAGTATAGTTTATTAAACTTTTTTTTTGAATCGGTACTTTAAGGGTAATACACCACCCTCCACACACAAATCATCTAATCGGGTGGTACGAAATGCTCCTATGCACATTCTCAGCGTTTGACCTTGAATAGTGTTCAATTTAAGGAACCTAGTTTTTCTAGCCCCTGAATACACAGCACTTCCGTAATCAATCCTTGACAATATTAGGGTATGGTATAGTTCCAACAGAACTTTCTCATCTGCTCCCCACGTTATGTTGGATATACACCTTAAGACATTTAGGGATTTACTACAAGACGTAAGTAATAAGCGGATATGCTCTTTCCAATAAAGTTTTAAATCAAAGCAGACTCCTAAAAATTTGACATATGGTTTGTACCTCAACAGTTAGTCCATTTAATGTTAATTTGGGATGGTTATGTCAGGTCCTTAGTCTACAAAAATGTACCGCTTGTGTTTTAGTGGGAGAAAATTTGAATCCTAATTTTTCAGCTTTTAGTGTTATTTCGTCAATAGCTTCTTGCATTTGACTAATGATACCAGATTCTAACGTTCCAGTTACATACATGACTAAGTCATCAACATATAGACACGTTTTAACGGTGGATTTAACTTGTCTAATTAGGTTATCCATGGCAATTGCAAATAACGTGACACTCAGCGTAGAACCTTGTGGTACCCCATTATGTTGTATATAGTTGACATTGCATTTCCTATTCTAACCTGGAAAAGACGCTTCTTTAACAGTTGTTTTATAAACCTTGGTAGATTTCCTCGAAGTCCTAGGTCAAATAGTGCTCTTGAAATTCCATGTCTCCAAGTAAGGTCAAAAGCTTTTTCCAAATCAAAGAATACAGCAATTAAGTGCTCCCTTGCAGCGAAACTATCCAGTATTGCACTCTATATAGTTCTAGAAGTTTGACCTTTTCCGTGTATGGTAGATATTTAATAAATTCATAGTGGATTGTGTCGAGTCCCGGTGCAGACTTTTTTGTTTTTGACAATACCTCTTCTAATTCAGCTATAGTAAATTTATCATTGTACGGTAAGGTTTCTATGGGGTTGACCTAGATTCTTGATTTTCAAATTTAATAGGAAGTTTATCTGACGATCTATTACTTTCAAATTCTATGGACATTATTTCTGCAAATTTCTTCCTGGATATTATAGAACATATTATTATAGTAAAGATTGCGAGGATTAAACTGTTGCACTGAACCACTTATGCATTTTATTTTTTTTCCAAACTTGTTGAATAGGAGTTGTACTATGAATTTCAGAGACATATTGTTCCCATAACTTCCGTTTACTGTCCAATATAACTCTTCTTGCTTTAGCTCTAAGCCGTTTAAAGTGTATAGCATTGTCTAAGGTTGGACACTTTTCAAACTTGTTAAGTGCTTTTTTTCTTTTGTTTTATAGCACCTTCAACGTTAATGTTCTACCAGGGAACCTGTCGCTTATTTGTGTAGTTGCTAGTTTTTCTTAATGTTAGGTTACAGGCATCTAATATTTTTGATGTAATATCTTCAACAACTTCATTTACCTGTTTTCGTTCTACACGAAATGGGACAAGATGTGTTCTATAGGTATCCCAATCAAAATCTTTTAGTAACCACTTTCTGTGGGATTTTAAGGGTGCATGATAAAAAGGCAGCTCTATTTGGACAGGCATATGATCCGATGCTAAGTCTTCTTTAAGCGTCTTCCATATTAATTTCGAAGCTAGCACTGGGGAGCTGATCGATAAATCAAGAGCTGAAAAAGTATTGGACCTAGTGTTGAAAAAAGTTGGGTCTCCACCGTTTAATACAATTAATTCTCTCTGCTCTAATAAATCTTCAATCAGTACATCTCGTAAATCTGTTTTGTGTGAACCCCACATACTGTTATAAGCATTGAAGTCACCTACTAATAGTATTGGTTTTGGTAACTGATCTATTAGATCTAGCAGTTGTTGTAGTTTCCAAGAAAAGTCCGGAAGATAAATACAACATATAGTCATGCTTAGGGGGTGCTTAATTCTAATGGCTACGGCTTGCAGTTTAGTTTTAAGTGCAACTTCGTTATGAGGAACGTGTTCCTTCATTAAGACGGCTGCGCCGCCGTGTGCTCGAAGACCATCTACATCTTTCCTGTAAACTACATAACCCTGTAGTTTAAAGTTTTCATTTCGTTTGAATCGAGTTTCTTGTAAACATAAACAAATTGGATTCTCTCTACTTACAAGTATTTGTAGTTCTGGCAAATGTGCCCTACATCCGTTAATATTCCAGTGGATTATATTATCCATAATATTAGAGATAAATTTTGTTCTTTAAAATTAGTTTAAAGTAAAGAGACGAAAGACATATGGTAGACAAACATAATAAATTAACATATAAGTAAAAACTATAAAAAATATATGTACATATACGTAGATATCACAGTTAACGTAGGTAAAAATAAATATATCACATTATTATTATTATTATTTTTTTTTTTGCTCGACTTCTTAGGCCATTTGCCTTAGTTATCTTTTATCAATTTTTAGCTTGTGTTGTTTATACTATAGTTTTGTGATGAGCTCTGTTCCATGTAGAAACTTGATTAATTTCTGTACGTTTTCTGTGTTGTCTCAGAGGATTTTTTCTAGTGTGCCTTTTACTCCCAAGTTTTTCCGTATATTGCTGTATTTTGTACAATTTCTCAATATATGGTGTACGGTTATCGTAACTTTACATGTGTCGCACACATTTCTTCTACATTTACCTAATAGGCTTAGGTGGGTTAGATTTGTATGGCTAATGCGAGTTCTTGTTAAAGCTACTTCCTCTCGTCTGCTTAATATATTGTCATCTTTCCATGGTTTCACAGAGTTCTTTATTCTTCGCAATTGTGTTGTCTCTTCTTTCCATTCATTTTCCTATATTCCATATGATATTTTTTTGATGGTATGTTTAGTTTTCTTTAGTGCGTTGGCTACATGTGTTTTGTCTATCGTTTCGTCTGTAAACTGTTCTTCTAATTCATTTTTCCTAATAATTTACATAGCTCGAATTAAAGCTGGTCTCGTTATAGTAGGTTTTTCTTGATATTCTTCGTAGGTGTTGTTCATTATAAAATTGTTCATATGGTTAGGCAGAAGTAAAATTTTGAGAAAGTAGTTTAGAAGTAGTTGTTGGAGTAGAATGTGTAATGGAGGTATTCCTGCGTCCACTAGGATAGCGGAGTGTGGACTAGTACGGAAAGCGCCAGTAGCATGTATGCTATTTAAAGCTTTTAGCGTTGATGGACGGGCACTAGAATACACTATGCATGCATAGTCCAATACTGGTTGAATTCTTTGTAGAACATTATCAGTGGTTTTCTTGTAGTTCCCCAATTAATGTTAGACAGACAGCGGATTAGATTTAATCTCTTTTTACAAGATAGTAGCACATTTTTAACTTGTTCTTTGAAATATAACTTTTCATCGAGAGTTATTCCCAATAGTTATAGGTTCCTGACAAAAGGAATCTGCCCGTTTTTAAGTTTTAATGTTGGATGGCTATGGCTTGTCCTTAATCGGCAAAAATGTATAGCCTTAATTTTTTCTTTAGAAAATTTAAATCCTTTCCTTTCTGCTATGTCAACTATGACGTTTATGGCGTTTTGTAATTGTTCTTCTATTCCTTGTATGCATTTACTTTGATACAGTATTATTAGGTGATCCGCATATATGCATTTTTGTACCGGTTCTGGTATATAGTTTACTATTTGGTTGATACCTTAGCACCGAGCCTTGTGGAATTCTGCTTTCAAGTGGGTGTGTGCTAGATTCCTCATTTCCTAACCTACCTTCAAACGTTCTGTTTGACATGAATTTTCTTAGAAATTCGGGTAGGTTTCCTCGAATGTTCCAATCTTGCAATTGTTTTATAACGTTGCTTCTCCACATGGTGTCATATGCTTTTTCCAAGTCAAAAGACACAGCTACGATATGTTTTTGTTTGCGGAAGCCTACGATGACTGCATTTTCTATGTAGACCAGTTCGTCCACAGTCGAATGAAATTTCCTAAAGCCAGTTTGGTACGTTGAGATTAATTGATTACTCTCTAGACGTTTCATAAGTCTATTGTTTATAATTGTCTCTAGTGTTTTGCTAACATGGCTTGTTAGCGAAATTGGTCGGTAACTGCATGGGTTTGTTGTATCTTTGTTGGGTTTTGCTACTGGGATATCAATAGAGTGACACCAGTTTGAGGGATACATGCCCTCTTTGTACATTCTATTGTACAATTGAAGAAGTTTTTCTTTCTGGACCAGGGGGAGGCTTTTTATCATCGAATATGTTATATTATCCGGTCCAATAGGCTTGTCTTTTTGTGTTTAAATGCTAGGTCAAATTCTTCCATAGAAAATGGTTTGTTGTATTCCAGCTCTTCGTCTGTATGGCAATTTACATCTATTTCGTTTCGATTTTTTTCCTCTTTTTGAGTATCTGTGTATGAATTCATACTACTTATGCTTTCAAAGTGAGAGGCAAATAGCTCTGCTCTACCTTTTATATCTGTAACTCTCTTAGCACCTACTATGAGAAGCTCGGGTATTGTGAACGTCAATTTACCTTGTAGGCATTTAGCTTTCTTCCATACATCTGACGGGTCTGTATTTATTATTATTATTATTATTATTATTATTATTATTATTATTATTATTATATTATTATCATTATTATTATTATTATTATTATTATTATTATTATTACTTTCTAACTCACATACAGTGGAATTCTAAATATTAGAGGGGAATTACTCTAACTATAATACTACACCTATTAATTATAAAATAAAAGATAGCTATTATAAATACAGTAAATGTTAGCAACATTAGTTTATAGACAAAAATTTACGAACTAGGTGACGTGTTTCTAGTAAAACAGTTTTTTGTAAAATTGGAAAGATATTGTGGTCTAAATTTAAATTTAGTAAATGGGTTTTAAATTTGGAAGACACTACACCTGTGGCCGAAATAACTATAGGAATTTTGTGAACTTTTATTAATTTCCATTCTGTCACCATTTCTATAGCCAATTCTTCATATTTTTTTCATTTATCGGATTCTGTTTTCAACAGATTTGAGGATAACGGTATGGCTATTTCAACAATGACAGCATTTTTAAAAATTTTGTTGATTAGTATAATGTCAGGTCTGTTATGTGAAATTTGTTTGTCAGTTAAAATTGACCGGTCCCAGTACAACAAATATTCTATACTTTCAATAACCGATTCCGGAAAATATTTGTAATAGGGACTGACATTGTTTAATAAATTACACTTCTTAGCAATTTGTTGGTGTAGAATTTTGCAAATTTGGTTATGTCTAGAAAGATAATCAGTGGGAGCGAGAGTCGAACAACTACCTGTAATGTGTTCAATGGTTTCATTTGGAATATTACATCTTCCTCAATTATGAGAAACATCTAGATCCATGATATGCTTTTTATAATTGGGTGTTGCAATAACACAGTCCTGTATCGCACACATGAATTCTTCAGTTTCTGAATATAATATTCCACTCGCTAACCAACCCACTGCCATCTTTCTATCAACTCCTTTCGAATCCAAAATTGTCGAATACTTACTATGTAAAGTTTTGCGTTTCCAGTTTAATTCAAAATTAATTTTTTTTGTTACATTCTAAAGTTTTATTACTTAAATTTAGTGCCGAATAATTTTTGTCTAAATTAATTATATTAAGAAAGAATGGATTTTCTGACGAATAAAAATAATGCCTAAGTGTTTTAATTTGTTTTTTACACAAATTAAATAAATTGATTAATTGACGACCACCATCCTTTCTTTTAATATACAATCTTTGCAGAACTTGGGTGTAGATATCTATATTTTTGTAACATTTTTCTAATTAACGTATCTGAAGCATTTAAATCAGTATCCGACCATTTTAAAATTCCAAAGAAATATGAAATGACTGGAACCGCCCAAATGCTAGTCGCCAAAAACATACTTCTCGAGTATAATTTAGATTTTAATATAACTTTTAATCTTTCAATATATTTTAGTCTAAATTCATTTTTTAATAAGGTATCATTTATAACAAAATTTTGTTTTATACCTAAATATTCATAAAATTGGTCTGGCAACAATTTTTGAATTTCATTAACAATATCAGTGTTACGAACGGGTGTTCCTTTTACTATATCTAATTTTGCTAGTACACTCCATGACAGCCGGGGAGGTACCACCACCCTTACCACGGGCTCCTTAATACTGGGTCTCCGATTTTCTGAGCTCGGTAAGAGCTGCCGGTTACCTTTTCCATCATCCTTAATCTATTCTCATCCTTATTTGTCCTTCTCGCCCTCACTGTCTTCCTATAGGATTAAAAGTCTCAAATTAAAAAATAAGATGGCTGTGGTTTCTAGGGTAATAAATTCCGGACGTAAAATCCTGCTCCATTCGGATGTCCGGGAGGGCAGGGCCCAAGCGACCTCGGTCATCGAAAGTATCAACTTTCTGATTCACTACTGCAACATCCACGGTATCAGGTCTAATCTTAATGCTATTCATCAACATCTTAAATGTTCCCCCGAACTAGTACCAGACATATCTAAGCTCTATACGATCACTATGTCTTCTGGGGAACTCCCTTCATTATGGAAGTTAGCAAATGTGCAACCTATTCCCACTAAAGGCGATAAGACCGATCCCTCAAACTACCGACCAATTGCCATCACTTCCATTTTGTCTAAAATCATGGAAAACGCCATCAACCAGCAACTGCTCACGTTTCTTGAAACTAACAAACTCCTTAGTGACCACCAATATGGGTTTCGGTAAAGTCGTTCAACAGGCGATCTTCTTTCATATGTGACCCAAGTTTGGAACAATACAGTAGAGCAGTCCGCTCAAACAGTTGTAGTCGCTTTAGATATCTCAAAGGCAGACCAAGTTTGGCATAAGTGTTTACTTGCCAAACTCACCTCATTTGGGTTAAATGATACGCTCATCAACTGGGTTTCTAGTTTCCTTGATAAAAGACGAATTCGTGTCGTAGTTGATGGCTTTTTTTCAAAAGAAGTTAGCATTAACGCGGGCGTACCACAGGGATCCGTTATAGCGACTACACTTTTTCTGCTGTACATAAATGACCTTATTTCTTGAACAACTAACCCCATCCATTGCTTTGCTGACGATAGCACTCTTCACTGTAGTTCATTTCAGTCTACTCATAGTGATAATCCACCTTCTATGTCAAATCAAGAAATTAAAGCTGAAATGACAAATTCAATCAACAAAGACATTCAACGTATTCTCGAATGGGGAAGAGTTAAATTTAATGCTAACAAAACTCAATGTTGCCTTATGTCCGCCAAAAAAGATCGATCATTTCCTGTTGTAATTATGAATGACTCAGTTCTTAAGTTTTCAGACTCTATTACTCTGTTGGGTATGACTGTATCTTCAAATCTCTCATGGGTTGACAATCTTCTGTCAGCTACCAAAACAGCTGCTCGTAAAATAGGTTTTTTGTATAGATCTAAGCAGTACTTTACCTCTCGACAACTCCTTCTGCTGTATAAGGCCCAAATTCGGCCTCATCTGGAACATAATTCTCACCACTGGGTTAGTGCTGCCCAATACGCTCTCAATATCGTTGATCGTATTCAAAAGAGAGCGATTAGGCTTATAAATGACCCGTCCTTAACTTCTCACATACAGTCCCTTGAGCATAGAAGGATGGTTTCAGTTCTTTCTTTGTATTATCGTTATTACAACGACTATTGCGCTTCTGAATTATATTCTTTCATACCATCTCGGGCTACCTTTGCGAGAAACACTCGGTTCGCTCATTCACATCATCAGTATGCAGTACAAATCTCCACTTGTCGTACCAAACGGGCGCAATCCACATTTTTCTACACGGCTTCTAAACTCTGGAATGATCTCCCTAGTTCCTGTTTTCCTCTCACTTATGATATAAGAAAATTTAAGGTAGCTGTTCATAAGCATCTATTGGCAACTCATTATCCCTCTATCCATCCTCCTAAGTGTTCCCGAGTGCTTTAGCACGATAGGCCAAATTTAGCCTGTGCAGGTCCACAATCATAAAAAAAAACATTTATCTAATCCAAAATTCATAGAAATATCTCTACTAAGTAATTTAGTAATTTTGATTAAGTTTTCAAGATGGTAAGCCGAACGTGAAAATAATTTAAGGTCGTCCATATATAATAAATGGGTAATAACTTTACTAGACCTAAAATTTATAGTAAAACCAGATGTCCAGTGATTTAATAATTTTGAAAGAGGATTTAAAGCCAAACAAAACCAAAGGGGACTTAATGAGTCTCATTGAAAAATACCACGATTGATTTTGATTTTATTGAGATTATCTTTGCCATTGATTATAATAGTGTTCCACAGTGACATCATAAACGATAATATATTTATGAATTTATCATTAATTTTATAAATTCTTAAAATTTTTAAAAGCCAGCCATATGGAACAGAATTATAGGCTTTTTTATAATCAATGTAACACATATTTAAATTTATTTTACTTACTTTGGCTAATTTAGTAATAATGGTATCTAATATTAGTTGTTATCGACATCCTTGTGTTTTTTTAATTGCTCCACATTGCTCAAAATTGATGATATTATTAATTTTACAATGATTTTGAATTTTATTAGAAATGATAGACGTAAACAATTTATAAATGATAAATATGTAATTGGCCGAAAGTTTTTTGGATCCGAAGGATCTCCACTTTTAAAAAGCATGTAGATAACACCCGTACCCGAACCAGAAAAGAAGTGGTAAATGAATAGCATTAAATTTCTTTAACCAAAAATTTTGTATATTGTCTAAACCAGGACAACTCCAATTTGAGCAACACATTAAAGAATTTGAAAATTCACTCAAAGATATAGAATTGTCTTCATTCCATTGTAAATTTTGAGAACAATTTTCCAAGTCGTCAATCCAAATTGCATTTTCATTATAATTACAAGGAATAGACCACATATCTTTCCAATATTGCCACATATTATTATTTTCAATGTTTATTTTAAAAAATATCTAAAACTGAATTATTTCAAAAAAAGGTTTTCATACTTTTTGCTATATGGTTAATAATATGCGAGATATTCCCAAATATGCTTAAGCGCCTTCTACAGGGTGATTCATAAGTAATGGACCAAATTGTAACTACACGTTCAGAAGACAAAAATAGTATTTTGCTTAAAATGTGTATAAGTCTGCTCCTTACTGTGATACAGGATGTTAAAGTGAAAAAAATAAAATAGATTATTGTTAATAGATCAGCTATTTTTCTAAATAATGACTTTAAAATTGCATATGAAGTAGTTTTAGTAAGGGCAGATAAGACTATGTGAGAGGATTTGAGTGAACTGGTAGATGTCGCCACAGACGCCATATTGAATTGGCGAATTCAGCTGCAAATTTTTTGTCACTCATTAATTTATAACTTACTTATTTAATTTGGATAGCTTCATCATTTCTGTATAAAAAAGGTATTCTTTGTTGATCTTCAAAATATTAACCGTTTTCGAGATATTTGAATTTTATTAATTCACCGTATGCCCTCCCCCCCCCCTGTTTGTACTTTACATTTACCTAACCGTAATTGATAATTGATAATAATGTTAAAATGAAATAAATGAAACACACTATTTATAATAAAATATTATACGATAGTTAATAAAAAGAAAGACAGCATTAGAACAAACTTGAACTAGAACCACTTACGAGAACTCTTTTACCTAAAACCTACATTATAATCTTAAAGTTTTGTGAAGTTAAGTTTATTAATTAAATTTAAGCTTAATGACTACCTACTGCAAAATGTTTTCAACATGCCACTACCAGCACTTATACACGCATTTAACCGTTTAGTTAAGGATTGTCTGACTAAAAAACGTGGCACGATTATTTCGTATTGAATTGGCTGCATCTTGAATTATATTCCATAACTCGTCTAGTGTATTTATAGGTTCAGCATAAACCATTGATTTCATGTAACCCACACATGAAAATCACTTGGATTAAAATCGGGACTGCGGGGTGGCCACTGATATTCACTACCACGTCCAATCGAACGGCGAGGGAATGTTGTATTCAGATGATCGCGTACAGCAAGTGGAAAATGTGGAGGAGCACCGTCTTGCATGAATCACATCATTCTTCTTAGTTGTAACGGAAGATCTCCTAAGAGGTCAAATAAGTTATTATCCAAAAAATTTAAATATGACTCTCCATTTAAATTAGGAGGCAATTCAACTGGGCCCAGTAATGTATTGCCTAGTACACCACACCACACATTTATCTTAAACTCTTTCCCAAGTATGACTATTTCGCCACTTAAAAACTCCACGTCTGGTGAACGTTGCTTCATCCGTGAAAAGAATGGTATTCAGAAATGTTGAATGTTTATTCAATTTCGCCTTTAGCAACTGACAAAATTCAACTCTGGAACGATAATCTGTTGGAAGCAAATTTTGTACAGGTGTAAAATGATAGGGATATAAATTTTCCTTCTGCAAAATTCTAATCACGGACGGTTGGCTTGTTCCAGTAGCTGTAGATAATCGACAAGTGCTTATTTCAGGATTTTCACCACTCTCACCAAAATTTCGTCTTCTTGCTGCGGGGTAATAATTTTGGGACTTGTATGATGTTTTGGGCGAAATGAACCTGTTTCGCCCAATCGATTATAAAGATTTTGAAACATCTTACGGTTTGGCTGTCTTCTGTTAGAGTACATTTCACAATATTTTCTGGATGATGCACGCCCAGAAAAACTGTCTCTTGCGTAAACGCAAAACATGTCTCTCAACAAGAATTAATCAGTTTACCTAACAATAAAATGTTTCAATATGTTCAATAAACGTCAAAATTTTACTGAACACGTCGTTTTTGTCAACATTCCATGGCATTCTTTTGTCCTAATAAATGTATTATGTATCCATTACTAAAATTTTATTGTGAGCTTCCTTTTATACTTAAACAGGAGAACTTTTACATTCATTATTGGTTTTCTCAATAACTTATGTTGCATAAAAATAAATTAATTTTACTTTATTACCTTAGTATTTTTGTGTCATTTATTTCTAATAGCAGCATCACATAAATACACTTTATTTTAAAACAAAATTCCATACACTATTTTTTTACATTCAGTCGTCATCAATTACGGTAGTCACTAAGCTTAAATTCAATTAATAAACTTAACTTTAAGATTATGATGTACGGTTTAAGTAAAAGAGTTCTAGTTCAAGTTTGTTCTAATGTTGTCTTTCTTTTTATTAACAATCGTATATTATTTATAAAAATAAGTGTTTTATTACTTTAATTTTTGTGTCATTTCATTTTAATATTACTATCAATTATCAATCACGGTTAGGTAAATGTAAAGTACAACCAGGGGGGGGGGGGGCATACGGTGAATTAGTGAAATTCAAATATCTCGAAAACGGTTAATATTTTGAAGATCAACAAAGAATACCTTTTTTATACAGAAATGATAAAGCTATCCAAATTAAAGAAGTAAGTTATAAATTAATGAGTGACAAAAAATTTGTAGCTGATTACATCTATTCAATATGGCGTATGTGACCACATCTACCAGTTAATTCAAATCTTCTCACATATTCTTGTTTGCCCTTACTAAAACTACTTCATACCCAATTTTCAAGTGATTATCTAGAAAAATAGCTGATCTATTAACAATAATTTATTTTATTTTTTTCACTTTAACATCCTGTATCTCAGTAAGGAGCAGACTTAGATCCATGGTTGTTGGTTATTATTATTTTTGCCTTCTGAACATGTAATTACAATTTGGCCCATTACTTATGAATCACCCTGTATAGAGTTTCAATCTTTATGTTATTAGACTAGAGATTTTTATTTGACTGTAAGTAGCCGGAACATATAATGGCAATTTGTTACAAATTTGCAGTTTGTTTGATGGTTTCATAATATTTAAAAATGAAATAGTATGTATTATTCGTAGTAAAATTAGCAGAATGGCTTACGCTGGATTGTTTGCATCTTTTCGTTCGGCAAGTAAGGGTCCAGATTTACTTCACGAAATGTCATTTTTTCCCTAGTAACATAATCTATTCTTATTTATAAATGAATTTTCATGTTGATAGCATTGTTGTTTAGACTATTTTGAAAATGTGTTTAAAGCCTTCGAATGCCTACATCGATTTTCTTCTCAAACACATTAATGCATTGGACAGGTAAAGTTAGCATACAATTTATAATAGAACTAATTTTAATGTAATTAAAGTGGAATAATAAAACTTTTACTGGGAATGAGCAAACATAAATAAAACAACTTAAAAGACATCCTGATCTACATAAGCTAATAATAGCATATGATTGATTAATAGGTATAAGTAATAATTTAACGTAATATGTATATGTTACTATGTGTACGAAAATTAAATCTTAGTACTTTTCTTTTTATGAAAAATAATGTATGAATTAAAAGGGCAACAGATGTATTTAAGTTTTTCTAGTCTTGGTACAAGTATACAATTAACGTAAATTGAATAAAAAGGCATAAATTAAAGAAAACCGGTAATTAGTGATGTAGGAAACATTAAAATGCATTTCTTAAACGTAACATGTAATTACTTTTTGATTCTTTGATTCCATTTACCATTAAGCATTAAAGGTTGATCTTAAAAACACAAATTTAAATTAATATTGGTCGAAAACATGCAAACCTGTTGCATCAAACGTTAATTATAGATTTATGCACTATTAGTTAGAACATTATTTACGCAATCATTATATAACAATTAATTAAATTTGTAATGATTAATTTATTAATACATATTTTTGTGAAGAAAATATTAAACTATTCTTTGGATCAATTTAACTGTAAGCTGTATGACCAGAATCTTTAGTTTCAATGCAGCCTACCTAACATAGTAGGGGCCACTTTCACTGGATTCTAGGTTATCCACGTGTCTTCAACTTATTTTATCTTATTTTTAGTTGAAGATTTTATTTTAATTTTGGTTTGCTTGTATTTATTGTATACCTAGTCTCCTTTTCTATTTTTCATTTCTACACTTAGTGATACGGAGGAAAATATTTCTTATCAACGAACTAATGACGTTTGTAATAATTCCATATTACATATGTATATATTTATAAAATATATTAAAAATAGCTTTAATGCAGTTCGTTACTGGAATAATATGTTTGTATTGTTAAATAATAATCTCTGTTTCCATAGCGTAGTTTTATCTCATATACTTGTTTACAAATCTCAACTGTATTTTTAGGATATTTCTGGTAAAAAGTAGCTGTTTCCTTATTCTATCTGCCTATTGTATGTTTTCACATTAAACAATTGTTGCTGGAAGATCTTGTAGCTTACAGTTTGTCTAGAAGGTACCTACGAAGCATAATTCTTTAATGATCTTCATGCCTGCTAAAAACGAAAGGAAATGTTCCTATTAAGTAATATAAATTTATTTTATTTAATATGAGGTGACGCTCGATTAATTTCTTTATTTTTGCAAATCTACAGTGTTTCCTACAGTTGTGTAAATGAGTATTTTATGTAACTTGGCTCTCAAATTAAAATACAACAGTAATTTATCAGTAAAAATTGTAACAGAGTTAATTATAATTTAAAGCGTTACTGCTAAATTTCCTTGCTTACGCGTATACGGGTATTTTAGTATAATAATCTTTTATTTGACTGATATACAGGGTATATTTTAAAATCACCGACAAACGAACACTGGAGATTCTATGATTCAAAATAAGACAAAAACGATCATAAACGCTTTTCCGAAAATGTTTCCTAACCGAGATACAGGTTGATTAAAAAATACTTTTTTTAAGGTTTTTTTAAGATTCCTCAAAAACTACAAAAGATATTACACTGAGATTTGGTACACCTAAATGTTTAATTAAATACAATTAATCAGGTGAGTTTGACTCAACTGACTCCATCCAGTGGCGTAGAATATTTTAAGTTAATCAGTTTAAGTAAAAAAAAACGCACGCCCCTGGTTTTTTTGAAGAAATATTTTTTTGATAGATTCAACATTTAATTCTGCAAATAAAATTATATTTAGTATTTTTTCGATTCGGCCCCCCCCCTTTTTTAAATATTTTGCATTAACATAAACGATCACATTATTCAATAAAAATCAAAATTTGTTTTATTTTACAAAAAAATAACGTAGTTAACAATAAGTACATTATTGAAGAGAAATTGAAGGAATCAAGAACAAAATAATAATTATTTGTATACATATTGTTCAAAATGTCCTCCTTCCTTTTGAATGCAAGCTTGTATTCTTCTTAGCAAATGAAACCCTAACACACTAAAAAATTTGTGACATATCCCTAATCTCATCGCATGCCATCTGTATGCGATTCCAAAGTTGCTCTCGATTATCAATTTGAACAGAATAGACACGAGTTTTCAGATACCCCCACAACAAAAATTCAATGGGTTTAAATCTGGCGATCGTGCTGGCCACCGTACTTCACTTCCTCGTCCAATCCAGCGTCCAGGGAACCATGCATTTAAAAATTCTGTGACGTTTCGTGTAGAATGTGGTGGTGCACCATCATGCATGAAATACATGTTCATTCTAACATCTAAGGGTACGTCGTCAAACAATTCTGGCAAATCTTCTCTCAAAAAATTTAAATGGAATTCTCCAGTAAGTCTTTGAGAAAAACGGATAGGTCCGATTAGGTGATCGTCTAGTATACCTATCCAAATATTTTCGCTAAATCTATGTTGGTGAGCTGTAAGTACAGTTGGATGCTGATTTTCATCTAACCATTTGTGGGAATTATGCAAGTTTATTATTCCATTTCGGGAAAAAATACACTCATCAGTGGTCAATAAGTTTCTAACAAATTGTACATCTTCAGCATTTTTATTTAAAAACCATTCGCAAAAATTCATTCGACGAGGATGGTCAGCAGGCAATAATCCATGCCCTTTTTGTAGGTGAAAGGGATGTAAATTTTGTTCTCGTAAAACTTTCCAAGACTTGCTGTGCGACACACCAAATTCTAAACCTAACTCACGCGTACTTATTGATGAATTTTCATAAACTCTATCTAAAATTTGTTCCTCAATTTCAACCGGTACACGAGCATTTCGTCCGGAATTTTTCTTTCCTTTTAAACTTCCATACTCGAACAAGTTACGATGAACGGTTCTAAACGTAGTATGATGTGGATGTCTTCTATTTGGAAATCTTTGTTCTTAAAATCGAGCAGCTGCACCATAACATAAATGCATATCGACCAGTTCTCGTTTGGAGTAATTCATTTTTTCACAGTAATTAGACACAAACAATGAATTACAAAACACGCGTAAATGCAACTATTTTAGCAAACATAAGATACGTAACTGTCAAATGTAAAGCAATCTCTGATTTATTTAATTTGGTTATTACTGAATAATGTAGTCGTTTATGTTAATGCAAAATATTTCAAAAACGGGTGCCGAATCGAAAAAATACTGAGTATGATTTTATTTGCAGAATTAAATGTTGAATTTAACAAAAAAATATTTCTTCAAAAAAAGCAGGGACGTGCGTTTTTTTTTACTTACAATGATTAACTTAACATATTCTACGCCACTGGATGGACCCAGTTGACTCAAAACTCACCTGATTAATTGTACTTAATTAGACATTTAGGTGTACCAAATCTGAGTGTAATATCTTTTGTAGTTTTGAGGAATCTTAAAAAAATTATTTTTTAATCAACCTGTATCTCGGTTAGGAAGCATTTTCGGAAAAGCGTTTATGATAATTTTTGTCTTACTTTGAATCATAGAATCTCCAGTTTTCGTTTGTCGTTGATTTTAAAATACACCCTGTATAAGGCACGTATTATGATAGGGTTTGAAAAAAAATTTTTTTCACCAACTTGTGTCAGATATAAGTTGACCTGTACTATTTGATTTTGAAAAAAATAAAAAAAAATTTTTAATCTTTAGGTCGCGCAATGCCATTAAAATTTCGAAAAAAACGTAAAAACATACCATTTTAACTTTTTTTACAAACATGAAATACACCTTTTTTTTATTCTTATACACTTTACTTGCTTCTTCTAAGCTGTTTAAAGATAATCTTTTAAGAAAATATTTTTTGTTTTATTGTTTTTAGCTCGCGCAAAAGCCTAAATATTGGAAAAATTTACAAAAATCGACGTTTCTAACTTGTTTAAAATTAGGGTTGCGCTTTAATTTTGTATTCGTTTTTGAGTTTTAAGGACAGCTTTTCTTCAATTTATGAATGTTTTATATATTGTCATCAATATTTGTGCAGCTCCTTGCTTGGACTCACCACGTGGAGGTGGCTGCACAGCGAGTTCCACCCTACCCTTCCCATCCACCCAACCATGAAGGGGAGTTATTTACAATATTTACAGTTTGTACATGAGACTCTTATCTAATTTTAAAACTAAGCTTTGAAGTCTGAGTTGTGGTTTAGTTTTAGCATTGCAGCTCGAGATTGCAAAATTGTTCGAATGTGTCCTTGCTTCTTGGCCGAACATTTTTTCTGCTGACTTTACGCATCTTTTCACTGCTTGGGTTCGACAAGGTAATTTTATGTACTCAAACTCTGGCAACTCTTTAGTTTGAAGGAAGGACAAAATGCTTTCATTTGTCACTTTTGACATCATTGGTGGAGGTGAAAGACAGCAAGTTGACCACTCAATTAGTTCTATGTAGTTTGAAGCTTGAAAATTGAGTGGAGGCTTGAACTCTGTTATAGATGTGTTATCTGACGGTTGGGTTCTTGCTTTCAGAATTCGCCTGTATGCCAACTCTCTTATGTGTAGCGTATCATCGACAGCCATGGCCAACAGAATGTTTTGAGGGTGTGCGAACTAGGCATTACGTTGAATGACGGGATCAATAACGCTGCTGAGATCCTCTGATAAATGTCTTGTAATGTGAACAACTTTACAAAAATGTTCTGGTCCATGTTTCACTGAATGCCTCTTTTTAACGTCAAACCATACTGGAGCGTATGTGTTTAGAATATACCTCACACGGATCTTAATTTCATTTAAAGGTTCATTTTGAGAGATATACAGCCGCAGAACTCTGTTCGCACATGTCAGCCAACGTGAATGACTTAAGGGTACAGGATTTCTTACCACCAGACTAGGATCACGCTCTCGTTTTTGTACTGCCCTTACAATGTCCAACAGATAATTTTGGCCATTACTTAAGTCGGTTTTCAAAACTTCAATCTCTTCACTTTGTACTCTTTCAAAACTGGTAACTTTTCACAGCCGGGTAGTGCTTTTCCAATAACTCCAGAAAACTAAGATGGACCTATAGTTACACCATCTAAGCGCTGAAATAGATACTTGTAAGGAAGCTCGTTGAAGTGAAGGAGACAAATGAACCATTGCAAAGGTTGTTGAAGTTTCATTTTGATGTAGTGAATCACGCCATTTTTCCGGCCTGTGTTCGTAACTGTGCCGTCACATCCAATAGCTTCTAATTGTTTAATGTCAACATTGTTTTCTTCCAAACACTCAACAATTTTTTCAGCTATTTTATATCCAGTACCATTCATAGGCGTAACATATCCTAGGTATCTACTACCTGGCTTGTGTATCAAACTGATATGTTCTTCTTGTTTTGTTTACCTGTATATCTTGGCACCAATTTTTTCATGAAACAAAGTACTGTCTTTCCTGCCGTCGAAGTATAATCCTTTTACTGCAGCATCTTTCAACATCTGGTCCTTCAGTTCATTCCGGACTTTTTGTTTTTCAGGCTTTATTTTATTTTTGTCCACTACCATCGTTACATCTGTCTCGTGAATCAGTCCGATATATTTTAAAACACAGGACGCAATAGCAGCTGTAGCCCTATCAGATAATCCAAATATGTCGCTCATTGCCGCTGTTGAGGGCAAACGAACTCTCATTTGAGATGTCGACGCTGCAGATGCATCATTAGACATTTCGTCTAAGGACTTGTTAATACGGATTTGACTGGAAAAATAGGAACCTCTAAGTCAACTGCAGTTGACAGTAAAGATTGCTGCCTCTCTTTTCTATAATCTCTCTTCCTGGCCCTCTCAGTTTCTATTATACCCTTTGTAAGGCTAATGCAAAGGTTTCTAGATGTGCGTTGGTCATACAAAAACTTAAGTTCTAAAGCAGAAATTTTCCTCTCTTTTTCGCAAGTACAGTCAACTAATACCGTGCAATAACAAGATCTAGGGGGTTTCCCACAAGAACAAGAGAAATCAATTTTACATCTGCAAATTGCAACATCAAAAAGATTCGATTTATCCTGTTTGATGAAACTTTCTACTTTTTCTTTAAAACTAACTTTGTTTTTGTCCCTGTTGTATGATTTCCTTAAGCTGTAATAATCATCGTGTAAATTTTTAATTAACTGTACGATTCTAGAATGAGAAACGGCTGGAATTGAAGCTCTAATGTATATATCCTGAATGTTTGAAACTACTTTATCAGCAATAGCCGAAGAAGAAGGAGTTTCTTAGAACGTAGTGACACATAGTACCTTTCATTGAAGCAGCAAAGCAGCACATCCTCATGAGTTGGTAAAATGCCCGTACTTAATTCCTTTGGAATACCAAAGACTGGACACTAACGTAGATTGTCTAGTATTAGTTTTCCGTGATGCCATTACGATTACGGTAAAATAACACAATAGTGTCCAAACTCAACAAATACAGTAGCGTACTACACCAAAAGCGTAAATCACTAATTACCAGAATACTTATAACGAAGTGATCACTCTGACACTCAACAGACTAGCAGTGGCGCTCAGTAACAACACTTCCACTCCGGCGTCAGCTGACTCATGCGACTCGCGACAATAGTAGACAAGCGCTGACGCTACACTCCTGTCTCGGCACGGCTACCGGATACAACACCAGCTATCTGTGACTAAAAGTAAACTTGAATGCTTCAGAAAAAGCATAAAACAACACTGTTACATTTGTAACAGAATCAAATAACTTTTAAATTATCTGAAAAAGTCAATTTTTCGTAAATTTTACCAAAGTTTAGACTTTTTGCGCGACCTAAAACTGATAGAAAAAAAATTATTTTCTTAAAGGATTACCTTTAAACAGCTTAGAACAAGCAAATTAAACGTGTAAGAACACAAACTTTTTTTTCTCACGTAATAATAAGTTAAAAATAGCATGTGTTTACGTTTTTTTCGAAATCTTAACTACATTGCGCGACCTAAAGATTAAAAAAATTTTTTTTTATTTTTCCCAAAATCAGGATAGTGCAGGCCAACTTTTTTTGCCTCTTAGAATTTCGAATTCGAAAAATCACTTTTTTGGGCCCACCCTACTCTGCTCCTTGTAAACAGAATTCCTGCTACACTGCTGAATGGATTTCAATTAAATTATATTTTCAATTGGATTTTAGCGAAATCAACTAACATGCGCATAGTTTTTTGTTTTTTCAAGAAAAGTGTATCAATATACATGTTTCGAGAAAATGCAAAATTTATAGAACAAATAAAACTACAGAAAACTTAATTCTTTTGCTTTCTTCATCAAATGTATGCGAACTGAGATAATTACAAAAAACACACTTTGATTTAAATGAAGAAAATTGAAGTTGAAAATAATTACTTCAAAAAATGTATTGGCTTAATGTTAGAGAGGCTTTAAAAATATAAATATGTATTTTTTATATTTTTACTACGGACAGTAGATAGGTCCACACTGGCATTAGAAACGAAATCTTGATAAGGTTTATTGATAACTAGGTGGTCTATTGACTGTAAGGAAGATGTGACCACACCAGATATTATCCGTCAAAGTTGAATTTTTCAGGCGTACATTTAAACTACTCGTGTATACTCGGATTTAATCCATACTTTAGAAGATTCATTGTACAATTGAAAACTAGTGAAGTTACAAACTTACTAACATTTGAACCATAAAGAGTATTTTTGCTTGAATAAATCACTGCATTTCAGTATTATAACTGTTTTGTAACTGTGATCTCATATTGGTTGAGTTGATCGGCATATTTCCGCAGTTTTTTTAGCCCGAGGTTTCGATATCGGGCTTTGCTTCCGTCTTCAGATTTAGTACTGAAAATGACCGATTTCCCAATTGTCGACTTCATTTACTTCATTTTTTTTCTACACTACCTTGGCTTTTAGGATTTTCTACCAGTGCGATATTAGTGACTACTTTGAGTTTATGGGAGAGTTCTCGTCCTTTGCTATCTGTATGTTATTCCACTGGATTGGGTGGTCTTCGTTCCAGACATGTTAAGCGATTCTTGATCCTTTTGTTTGGCCTTTCCGATGTTATTCTTGTGCTCTTAAGTTCTCACTTGGAGTGGTCTAGTGCTCTCTATTATGTATGGTCTGTCGCATTCGTATGGTAGGATGTCTACACAGTTCTTGGAATTCTGGTCTTCATTGTATGGTTTGGTTTTGATATTCCCCTGAACATTTTTGACATTTTTTAGACTCAAAACGGCTAAACAGTTTTAAGAAATTTTCTAAGAATTGTATTTTCTGATACTAACCAAAAATGCAGGGTATTCCAGGTACGCACAAATCTATTTTATGATTCTGGTGTCCATTAACACTCAAAATTGGAATATGTAGTTAAATATAAACGAACTAAAAACAAAATATCTAGACCGTTAGGGTCTCAACACTTACAGGTCTTAAACATTTATACCATATTCGAATGCGACGACTTTTCCAGTTGCGATATAGTGTTTTGAAAACTTCATCACAGACACATGTACGTGGGCACCCACACACGCATAGCCATTTATAACAATTTTCAAAAACAACTTTTTTAAACTTACGGTAACTCAAAACGGATATGTGCAGTTTCAGTTCAATTTCGAATTTTTTGACCGATTCCAATAACTTTCCTTTACGCGCAAAAGTTAAAAAACTCGCAAATGGCTTAATAGTTTAACAATGTTTATAAAAATTATTGTATTTTCTGATTCTAGACAAAAATACAGGGTGTTCCGAGCATGCAAATATCCTTTTTATGGTTGTGGAGGTTAATTAACACTCAAAATAGGAATATGTAATTAAACATAAATCAACACAAAACCTTCCCCATTCACTCGTATAATAAAACAATAGTAGACTTCTACGTTTCGAAAATAATTTCATTAGATCGAATCTAGAAATTATTGATTTACAATTAAAGAATGAACATAATCAAACTTACTAGGGGATAGATTTTAAGTATAATCTGATTAGGTAAATTAAGGTCAATAAGAATATAAAAGGAACTTAATAGACTTACAAGAAAAAAATTAAAAACTAATAAGGACTGCTTGCACTATAATACGTATAACTGTAGACTTAAAATTAGTAGTATAGCTCATTAGGTGAGGGTCTATCATCTAAAGTGGTTTTTATCCTGAATGCGTGTATCCCCGGTTTAACGATTGGTTCTTATTTCGACTAAGTGTATCTCCGGGAAATTATTTGTTTCTTAGTTATCATGGCTATTCCACTAAAAGGGTTGTCCTTGGCCAAGGTAGGGATTCGTTTATCAGTTAAAGAAATTTAGTATCTCGTTATCACTCCGTATACACGTTAAAGTATAATTGTTGGCTAGAGAGGAGCGTCCTTGGCATGATGCGAGTCTACCAAAAAAGGTTGATGAGGTTGCGACTTAAGAGTTGGTTCGAATCTTGACTACGTTTTTTTTTTAGCTAAATAATGCGTTACGTGGCTAAGGCGTGGTCAGATTTAGAACTTGACTAAAAAGCTAGTCTAGAACTCAGCTAAATACGTCTCTGCTAAAAGGTTAAGGGTTTGTTTAACTGCTAAAGATGGTTCTTATCTCGGGTAAATATGACTTGCATAACTCATGTTTAGACAGCCTGTAAGTTATAACCTGAAGAATAAAAATGGATTAACGTATATGATGTCACAGATAAACAAACTGCAGATCGGTAAAGGACGTTAATTTAAAGGTAACCTGAACTATTTTTTTTAACCTCCTTTAGCTTCTATATGAACCAATCCTTTGGTGGAGACGCACTTAGCCGAAATAAGAAGCCTCGCGTTCGCTGAGATCTCAACCGAGTTTTGTCTTAGATATGACCTTGACTTGAGTTTGAATTGATTTGGGGTGCGCGTGTTTGTACTGCCCATGTGCCACGTTACTCTGTTATCAGTACGAGTTAGACTATTTGATAAAACTCGTACACAAATATTTATTGTTATCCTTTTTACATTTTTTTAAAATAATTGTGGACCTAAACAAGCTAAGTTCTGGCTTGCTGTAGTAAAACAGTCACAAACACTTAGGACGATGTATGGGGGGATATTGAATTGCCAATGAACGGTATATTTTTTCATGTCGTAAGTGAAAGGAACACACGAACTATGGAGATTATTCCAGAGCTTAGAAACCGTGTAGAAGAACGTGGATCGCGCCCGTTTCTTACATCAGGTAGAGATTTGTACTGCATATTAGTGATGAGACTCAGCCAACAGAGTAGCAAAGGTGACTCGAGCTAGTGTCAAATAATGTAATTCAGCAGCGCAATAGGCATTGCAATATCGATAACACAATGAACGAACTGAAACGATCCTTCTATGCTCAAGAAATTATATGCCAGAAGTTAAGGACGGGTCTTTTATAAACCTAATCGCTCTTTTTTGAATACAATCAACGATATCGAGAGCCTATTGGGAAGCATCAACCCAGAGGTGAGAATTATATTTTAGATGAAGTCGAATTTGGGCCTTACACAGCAGAAAGAGTTGTCGAGGATTAAATTGCTGATTAGATCTGTACAAAAAGCCTATTTTACGAGCAGATGACTTGCTAGCTGGCAGTAGATGGTCAACTCATGATAGATTTGAAGATGCAGTCATTTCCAACAAAGCAATAGAATCTGAAAACTTAATGTCTGAGCCATTCATGCTTATGACAGGTAATGATCGATCTTCTTTGGCGGACACAAGGCAAGACTCAGTTTTATTAGCATTAAATTTAACCATATTATTACTTCCCTATACGAGGATACGTTCAATGTCTTTGTTGACTGCAATGGCCATTTCAGCTTTAATGTCTTGATTTGAGGTACAAGGTGGTTTATCATTACGAGTAGATTGAGATGAACTACAATGAAGAGTGTTGCCGTAACCAATGGATCGGGTTGGTCGTTGAAGAAATAAGATCTGTTATATGTAGCAGAAAAAGTGTAGCGCCTATAACTGATCTCTGTGGCACGCCCACGTTAATTCTAACTGCTTGAAGAAAAATCCGTCTACTACGACACGTATTCGTCTTTTACCAAAGAAATTAGAGAGATAGTTTGGCAAGTAAACACTTATGCCAAACTTGGTCAAATGCTTTTGAGATATCTAAAGCGACTACAACCAATTCAACAGATTGTTCTACTGTATTGTTCCAAACTTGAGTCACACATGAAAGAGGATCACTTGCTGAACGAGACATTGTCTGAACCCATATTGGTGGTCGCTAAGGAGTTTCTTAATTTTAAGGAAAGAGATCAGTTGCTGGTTGATCACTTTTTCCATGATTTTAGCCAAAATGGAACTGGAAATTGGTCGGTAGTTCGGGGGATCGGTCTTGTCGCCTTTTTTGAGAATGGGTTGAACATTTGCCAACTTTCACGATGAAGAAAATTCTCCAGAAGACATAGAGACCGAATAGAGCTTAGACCGGACTGGTGTTTGTTCGAGGAAACATTTGTTTATGACAATAGCTGGGTTACGGTCTGGGCTAGTCGCCTTATTGAGATCAATCCCACTGATAATCGATTCTAGGAGCTTCTACCAAAAACGAATTGTTTTCAAAGCGTATGAAGAAGAGTTGACTAGAGACACTACATCTTTTTCCAGAATCATTGAGACACGAGTTTTATGCAAATGAATGGTTTTGTCTACAGAATCAGCAATTACAGATCCGTCATGGGGGAAATGATGTACCAAAGTTTTTACTGATGGCTTTAGCTAAAGACCAAAATTTTCGACTGCCGAAAGGAGACGTAACTAGTTCATTGCACTTTCTTTCTTTAAACAAGTTTTAACTTTAGTGATAACACTTTTGCAGGTATTTCTGGCACCAGCGTAGTCTGCATTACTCTCGACTGTACGAGTATTATTAGATTTCTATTTAATAAAAAACTTATATAAAAATATTGTATTAGCACGAGCCTTATTGAACTAAAATTGGGCACGTGACTCACCTAAACGAATTTGATTTTTGGGAAATGTCCAAAATAGAGGACGACTTAAAACTTAAAACTATAATTGCGCCATGGAAAGGTTGCAATGATGTCTCGTAAATTACTCAATTTAGGTGATTTAAAACACCACAAGATTCTATTAATGCTGCTAACAACGGGGAAATAAGGGACAGTAGCAGTTATTTCTATTAGACAATGGTCAGACAGACCTAGAAGGGAAAGTGCTGAAGTTTTACAAACAAGTGTGTTTGATGTAAGAAAGATATCTTGGAGGTGTGGGTTATGCTTAGGGTTATCAGGGATTATGTTGGTCCAGAAACCATTTGTGTGAGGAACTAGCAAATGTTTCTGCACTATGACTGGCAGGATTAGTAGTAGATGGAAATTGAAGCCAATTATAGTTAAGAATATTGAAATTTCCTAGAATTGAGATATCGCAAGATGTAAACTGAGGCAGAAGATAGTCAACTTTCAAACTACGGTAATCGAAGAAATCTTGAAGGTTACTGCAATTAAGAGACCTATAAATGCAACAGTAGAATTTCACAAATTTAGGACCAAATCACGTCGACTTTTTGATTCCTCGAGGAAGAAATCCTCTAGCAAGCAATGTTGTCCTTGAGATAAGCACATGCGCCTCCTTTATAATGAAAGGTAGAGTGAAGATTGTATTGGGGAAATTGCTTTTAGAGGAGACTTGTGTTTCAGATAGAAACAAAATGTATCCAGTAACACTAATTTATTTAATGTAACTACCTAATTCACTTAATAGCACGCCACGCCTGGCCTTGCTTACATCTCCACTCTAAAATAGTGTTTGAATTATTCTGTCCTGTATGGATATTCTCTAAAATTCAGTTGTAAATATCATGAAGACTGGCATTTCAAGGAGGATTAAACTGGTACTCGATGTTGTTTTCTACTGTTACGTTGATAAATATTTTCGTGCATTTACAGTTTAGAATATATGCGAAGTTAAGTCCGTGGTACCTTGTATGTGTAGTTAAAGTGTTAATTTAAACCTACACTTAGAACATATAACTTATATTTACCTGCTGCTTACCTTAGATAAGCCCAGCTTTATCCGTGAGGGCATGGGTCATACAGTTTTATTGTAATAGAATAAGAGCAATATTTCATAACACAATACAGCATTCATGCCATTCCCTTGCGAGGTGGCTAAAACAATCCCTACCTCTTGTTTATGTTTCATTTGCAATCTTTCTCCATGCTTTCCTATCCTTGCATATCTCCCTAGCTTCCGGAAGATTATTTTTAAAACTGCTTATCATCCTTTCTTCATACACTCTACTGCACTCAGCCAAGTTTTACGAGGCCGACCAGGCCGGTCTTACCTATAGCTTCACTCACATATATCTGCTTTGTTAACCTTGTGTTGTCCATTCGTTCAATGTAACCAAATCGTACTACTTTTGTGCCAATCATCATTGTTTGCCACACTCTTTCAGTTAAAAGGTTGTTATAGCACAATCTACCTCTTTCCACCTACAACGTATATGTACTGGGTTCCCCATATTAGACTACACAATTTAAAAGTCGAATAAAAACTTTCTAATCAAAGTAAATTAACTTTTTAATGGACTAATATGTAGCTTATTCTGTGGGATTTATGACTAAAGTAAATAACAATTCAGGTTTTAAAGATCAATTTTGATTTGTTGTCTATAAACAACGACTTAAGTGTTTCTGTCAAATATGCGTTACACGCAAACGATATAATTGCTCCAGTTTAACAATTTTCATTGCATTATGAATTATTCGATTCAAGAGCGTGTGTTTTCTGTGGAAGTCTACATTAGAACTGGTTCATTTGAAGAAGTTTGGCGTGCATTTCGACGGCAGTTTGGAAACAATAATAGGGGCGATGCACCAACACGCTTTACAATTGCGGCGTGGGTTCGTCATTGGCGTGAAAATGGCTCTGTGCAAAACATTAAAAAACCTGGACGTCGAAGAACGGTGCGTACGCCTGAAAATATTGAACGAGTGAGAGCTGCCTTTACAAGAAGTCCTAAGAGATCGGCTAATCGGCAATCACTTGCCCTAGGAATATCTAAAGGAAGTCTCCACAGAATTCTGCATAAAGATATAAAATTTCACCCCTATAAATATCAAATGGAGCATAACCTCAGTGATCTAGACAAAGGAGCGAGGGTGACATTTTGTGAAGAATTTTTACATCAGCATCGTGGAGAAATTCATAATTTGCTAATGAGCCACGAAGCAAATTTTCATTTGGACGGTGTTGTTAACAAGCAAAACTTTAGATACTGTGGAGTAGAAAATCCTCACGAACTGTTTACCAAAAACCTCCACAGTCCAAAAGTCGTTGTTTGGTGCGGTGTAGCATCATTTGGAATTATCGGTCCTTATTCTTTTGAGGATGAAAATAACCGTTCTGTTACAGTTAATTCCGAACGCTACATAAACATGTTGCAAACGTTTCTTATCCCAGAACTAATTAGACGAGGACTAAATGGCGCCATATTATTCCAGCAAGATGGAGCAACGGCTCACACAGCCAGAAACACTATGAGAATTTTGCGAGATTTTTTTGACGGCCGTATAATTTCCCGATTTGGAAATTTGAATTGGCCCCCGAGATCTCCCGATTTAATGGCCCCCGATTTTTTTCTCTGGGGATACCTAAAGCAAAAAGCTTTTGCAAGTCGTCCCGCAACAATTCCGTAGCTGAAGGAGCAGATTCGAAATGAAATTGCAGGAATAAATGGAGATTTGCTTCGCCGAGTGATGATAAATTTTGCACTTCGAATTCAAAAATGCATTGAAGTCGAAGGAGGGCATTTGGAAGACATGATCTTTAAAACTTGAATTGTTATTTACTTTAGTCATAAATCCCAAAGAATAAGCTACATATTAGTCCATTAAAAAGTTAATTTACTTCGATTAGAAAGTTTTTATTCGACTTTTAAATTGTATAGTCTAAAATGGGGAACCCTGTATTATAATCGCATCATTAAGTTCTAACATGAGTAAGAGATAGAAATGACGTCATCAAAATATAATTTCAGGTTCACCATAATGCGAGCATACTGCCCTGTTAAATAAGTCGGTACAATGTTAGGTATGACTAGATTTTTAACATAATTGATTGTATCGTTCTTGGCTCTAACGAAAACTTGGATATCAAAAAAATAGAAGATTTATAAAGCATTTATATATGAACGTGTATCTTAAACTACCTTTATTAATTTTAACTGAAATGTGGGTACTTGTATACTTCTGTTTGAATAGTTTTAGGGTAAAATTCATTCCAACTAGGTAGTTGGAAGAGTTGGAACGTCCATTTTTTCGAAACCTGTTGAACCTAACCTATATTAGAACAAATAATTTGTAATATATATTAGCAATAAATCTCCATTGTCTTAGGCAAAAATACGTACCTTTTCATTATATAAATATATGTTATTATAGTGAAAAATATTGATAGTACCTTTCTATATAAAACAACATTATGTTCTGTAATATAAAATTTAAGTCGATTAATGTGATGTTTACACATGAAAATATTTTTACCTTCTAACATACATGTATATAATATGTAGGTATAGAAGGTTGTGTATTCGACTTTTTTTCAGTCTCGATAAATCAACTTTTTTGCTCATTCTACGTTTGGTCAAATTTCGCCAAGATCGGCCACCATGTCTGGATATACGTGTGTATGTGTGTGTGTGTGTGTGTGTGTGTGTGTGTGCGTGTGGTGTGTGTGCTGTGTGCGTTGTGCGTGTGTGCGTGTGTGCGTGTGCGTGTGGTGCGTGTGTGCGTGTGTGTCGTGTGTGCGTGTGCGTGTGTGTGTGTGCGTGTGTCGTGTGCGTGGTGCGTGTGCGTGTGTGTGTGCGTGCGTGGTGTGCGTGTGTGCGTGTGTGCGTGTGCTGTGCGTGTGTGTGTGGTGTGCGTGTGTCGTGTGTGTGTGTGCGTGTGTGTGGTGTGTGTGTGTGTGTGTGTGGTGTGTGTGTGTGCGTGTGTGCGTGTGTGCGTGTGTGTGTGCGTGTGCGTGTGTGCGTGTGTGCGTGTGTGCGTGTGCGTGTGGTGTGCGTGTGTGCGTGTGCGTGGTGCGTGTGTCGTGTGTGCGTGGTGTGTGCGTGTGCGTGTGTGCGTGTGTGCGTGTGTGCGTTCGTGGTGTGTGCGTGCGTGCGTGTCGTGCGTGTGCGTGTCGTGCGTGCGTGCGTGCGTGCGTGTGTGCGTGTGTGTGTGTGTGTGTGTGTGTGGATGTATGTTAGTAACTCCAGAACGAAAATACCTACGTACTTGAAATTTTGTATTTAAGTTTGTTTTCATTTGGCTTAGGGCTGATTAGGTTTTGGGAGAAATCTAGCAGTGGAGAGGGGAGGTTTATTAGTGGCAGTGTTTGGTTTTTATCAAATACTTCTAAAACAGCTACATATCAGCCTTTATCAGCTTATATCTATGTATTTTTATACCTTTGAAATATGCAACTGTTTTAGAAATATTTGATAAAAACCAAAAACTGCCTCTCATAAGCCCCCCTCTCCGCCAAATAAAAACAAACTTGAATACAAAATTTTAAGTACGTATGTATTGTCGTTCTGGAGTTATCGTGGATACTAACATACATCCACACAGATATCCGGACTTACACACAGACACATACAGAGACATCCGGACATGATGGCCAATCTTGGCGAAACTTGGCCAAAGTTGTAAAATGAGCTAATAACTCGATTTTGCGATAGTGAAAAATAAACCGATTGCATAACCTTCTATACCAACATACGTGTATATGTAGGTTGGAAGGTAAAAATTATTTAAATATGAATGAAAATGGTTATACGGTATTATTGATATCTTATAGAAGCGGACGGATTTGGAATTTTTTTTAAGTTAACGTGCATATATTAATATCCGTCTGACATAAACTTTTAAACGTCATTCTGACAGAGAATTGTTTTGGTTTTAACAATGTTGCCTGTTTTATTTAAAAACTTATAAAAAAGAGGTTGCATAGTTTCCCTAAAAAAATTATAATTCAAATTTGTTATGAAAGAATAAGTTCAAAAGTAAATATGTAATTAAAAATTATTATTAATTTTAATAAATACATAAATAAATAGTTTACCTCGAGGTAAACCTTTTATTTATGTATTTATTAAAATTAATAATAATTCTTAGTTATAATTCAAATTATTTCATTTCTTTTATTGTTTCTGTTTTTACAATGTTGCAAATTTTCGTAATTAACTGTTCATCAACAGCTTTTTTTTGTATTTTTTTTTAAATGTAGGCCAGATTCTCCCATGTCTAATTTACATACCAAATCTTTATGTATTTTTTTATATATTTTCTATTTTTAGTTTACATATTTCTTAAGCAATACTATTTTTAAATAACAGAGGTTTTAAGATCCTTATACACTGTGTCTCTTGAATTTCTGGACATAGGGAATTCCCATGTTAAAATAAACTATTGTAAATATTGGCTCCCCTAATTATTTTACAGTAAAATGTCAAATGTAAAACTTTTTAAGGAAAAAAGGCTGCTTCTTATGTTACAATTGCATTTACATTTGGTTCATCCGTTTTCGAGAAATTTAGGAAAAACTTAAGGGCTTTTTCGTAACCGGTAACGTTAATAAGCCATGTAAGTGTCAGGATAAATGCAGTAAAATAATTGCAATATTATTCATAAATTATAATAAATAGGTCGCATTGCGTTTTCCATTGATTGAAAGAGAACATTACCTTTATTTTGAATCTTTCATACTCCATTGGAGCATTTTATATTTATCAGTGGTGGCGAGACCAACCGCACCCTAAAACGGTTTAGAGAGTGTAAAACCTGATAGATTCATGATGTAGTTGAAACTAATGTATGAGAAAAAAAGGAAAAGGCCATGTATTTCATTCCCTCCCCAAGGAGGGCGGGCTGCTCGAGCTTTCCGAGCTCCTTCAGCCACATCACGGATTCCCAGCATACATACATACATTACGTATATATGCATGGTGGAATTAAGGATGGGTACGGTCAGGATAGGATCGGAAGGAGCGGAGTTAGGGTTCTGAGGGGGAAAATACTACCCCAGCATTCGCCCCCCTGAAAAAACCTCATACAAGGTAGACGGCAACGGGATCAAACCCATTACCTCCCGAATGCTAAGCAGGTTGTGCCACCTCGGTATGTATGAGTAACATTTTCGCTCCTTATATTGCAACCTCATATCAGGTTTGTACCTTGGATAGGTCATGTGATTTTACAGAGCTTGATGAGTCATTGGTTTGTTTCTTGGTTAGAACCATGAAGGAGATCAATAACCTTGGTCTTGATCTATTCTTTTGTCCATCGGGTTACAACTCGCAATCTATGCAATGGTGAATTTAAAATGGTATCTATTTTGGTCTAGCTTCGTCCTGTTTCTAGCAATTTGAAATGTTTGTATGTTGTAGCTTTCTATTTTCATCCTAACAATTTTATAGGAAAATAAAATACGTGAAGGCTTATTTATCCAGACCTTTTATTCAATTATGTTATTCAGTATTTTGAGGTCTCCATTACCGTTACTCTCGGTTAATGAATTGAGGTCTCACATCTGGATAATGCCTATATTTCTGTAATTTTTTCCCTCTTCCATTTCTTCCAATTATTTATGTAGTCCATGTTAGACATGTATTTTAGGCTAGGGCTTTGAAGAGATTTCGCATGCATTTGTGTTTTGTTAGTTGAATTATTTACGAGATAAGAAGAAACACCTTAGCTGCGAAATACACCATCAGTGCTCACCTGTATATGAACCAATATCCACACACTTAAATGATAAGAGAGAATAATAAGAACCCCTCTTACGAGAAAAAACCCTCGGTCTACGTGGATCAACCCTTTTAGTGGAGACGCACTTAGCCGAGACATGAACCTGATTATCTGAAAAATTAATTTTGACATCTCAATTAATTCTTAAAGCTAATGGCATTTACCGAGGAGGATAACTGCAGTTGTTACAGAAACGTTTCCATTTATGTAAAAGATAAATAAAAAATGCGACATTTAATACCCAAAAAGTATTTTAGCTTTGCTAGTATTCTCAAAGAAAAAACTCAACGGTTGGGAATAGACAGTTTTTAGGAGTATCGGTTTGTAAACTCTTACTAAATAAGTAATTATGATGAACTAAATTATACTTAAAGGTTAGTAGCTATAACTAACAGTACGTAACGATAGTAATTTAAAGTGTAAGTAAATAAGTGCGCAAATGCGAAAATGTCTGATATTCTTGAAATAAAGTTAAACATTAAACATAAACAGCTCCCGGTGCGTTATGCGAAATATAGCATTTCATTTTCTCAACGTTATATCTGAGAATTATTACGACGTAATGAAAAGAAAAAAAATAGCAAACAGTAAGAAATGTTTACGGAAGCACAGTAGCAAAAAAATCAAGAAAATATCTGGTGTGGAACACAACACGACCTTCCGACCTACAACATGGAAATTAAAAGAAATGAACTAATTATAACAATATTTTTTTAGGATAATTATACAACTTCTTGTTCATTACGAAAATAGGTAACATTGTAAACGGTTGGTGTAGTTACTTTACTCGCTCAGTACTATTATTAATTAATAGTTCTTACTTTTCCCTTATCTAGCTCAGTCGGAATTTTGTACTTGCAAAATTGGGATCGGGGTTCGTTAATCAGGCTGTTAACACGTTGAACAAATAGATTACACAGATTCATATATATACATACTTTATTCCCTATTTAATTATATTTCTATATTATGTAACTTAAGATATAAATACAGGCAAATTTGTAACTCTTCCTTCTCCAGGTGGTCTTTAGGCGCCAGCTGTATAATATCTCACGTTCGGGTGTCAAATGTAATGACTTCCTCGGTTGATCTGCAGTCAGGTGGTCCTCTGTAGTTTGTTCTTACGATAGCGGTGGTGGTGGTTTCGTTTACTTTACGGGTGGTGGTTTTTAACTACTAACGGACACGTCTCGTGTTTACGGTTACGCTTCTATATTACTGGATTTACGGCGTTAACGAGGTGTTCTACTCAATCTTCCGACGAGGTTTCAATTACAGGTATCTGGCGGTCGATGGTACGTTTGTCGAGGTGTATTGCGTGGTGGTGTTTGTGTAAATTTGTGTAGGTTGATCTCCTTTTGTAGCAATCCGGGCAAACCACCCGTTATACTAACAGTAGGATTTCGTTCGGTCTAATGGAATGTCAGGCAACTACCCTTCAAACTCCACTGTGTAGGTGTGTATATGATCTCCTTAGCAATGCAAACCACGTTATACTAACAGTAGGATTTCGTTCGGTCTAATGGAATGTCGGGCAACTACTTCAAACTCCACTGAGTATGTCTGATACTAGAAGAAATACGTTTGGCAATAGAAGAGTATGTCGCTTGCACTGCATATCCCTATAACCAGGTATCTCAACTTACGTACTTTCAACGTTAGATTTCTGCAACTTCTAACCTTTTAACTTCGGTGATGCTATCAAGTCGCGGAATCGCGGTTTCTACTCGGACGACGGTTTCAGGCGGCTGGTTTACAACAGGTAGTAGTCGGCGCGAATGCGATTTATAGCACACGGTAAAGAAAAAGGAAAAAACTCTCTTCTAGCAGCGCGTGCCGCGTTTTTTATATATAATTCGCAAGGGTGGTTACTAAACTTTTTGGTGGGCTTCCGTAAGCCTGGATTGGTGGAAGATGCTCTGACGTATCAAAACTTGTAAACGTTTTGGGATTTTACGTCTGGAGGGAGGATGCATGATTAATTATTGTGCAATTATATGCAACGTTATGAAATCTGTTTAATTTTTACTAGAATTTCTACGAATCTTTATAATGTCTTGCACCTGTGCATTTAGCGCGTCACGTTATTTTACTAAATTCTGTGAATCGGTATTGGTATTTTACTTAGCAAATAATTAATCATGATAGGAAAATTTTATAAAGGACGGCGTCTTGTTAATAAACTTTGGGAACTAATTAAAAATAATAATAAATCGGGATGTCTGACGGCGTCCCTTTACATACCCTCCTTTCGTCGGGGTTTTCGACGTCCGTCCTCTTCACTTTGATTCTGGTACCTGTAGGTGTGAAGAGTCCGATGCGGCGGCGGTTTCGGCGTTTTCTGGCGGATTGTCCTCTCGACGGCTGTTGTGCGGGCGGCGGCATTTGGTGGCTGTCATTGACTTTCTGTAGTTTGATGTCTGCAAGTTTTCGGGTGATCTCGTTTGTTTGTCGGAGGTGTTCCGGTGTACCTGGCGTGCGTGGTCTGCCGTTGGTGTGGAGGCGGGGCGGCGAGAGTTCCCAACTGACGTCCATGGGCGTCGGTTTACGAGGAGCGGACGGTGATGGAGTTCTCGGCGTCGGCGTGGGCGGTCGGTTTCGGATGGGTGATCTGTCCCTCTCCGGCGAGTTATCTAGTGGCACTGGGCGGTGTGCTATAAAGGCGGCTGGTAACCCTTCTGTCCCGGGTTGTCGGTAGCTCTTCGGTTGCCAGGGGTTATTTTCGGGCGGCGTCTCCTCTCTAGCTTTCGTATCGGTGCCATTTTGTACTTATATCCGTCCTATTATCATTTTCCATATTTATATGTTCATTTAAGCGCGGGTAATCGATGACCGTTAATTTTGCTTTGTCTTCATTGGTTACGCGCGTCGCCTGGTTCGTGACGTCAATTGCTGTCTTCAAATCCTTAACGTGTGTTTCTCCGCGGATTTTTGCGTGCTGGGTTCTCGGAGTTCTACTATCACGGGCGATTTTATTTTGTGGATCAGGTATGGTCCGTCGTACTTTTCCGCTAATTCTTCTTCTATAAATTCGTTGAGCAAGGGCAGCTGGTCCTTTTCTAGTCCTTGGATTCCGTTCAATCCTCCTTGGACGTAGCTTTGCAACGGATACGTATTCCTGAAATTTCTAATTGTTTCTGGTGAACATGGATAGCGGCCTGGAGATGTTCAAGTACGTCTAGTCCGATCACGATGTCGGTAGACAACTGTGGTATGTAGTAACCGGGTAGCTGGAGCGTTTGTTTCTCTATGTCGGCGGGGAAAATGTACAAGCCGCGGGTTTCTGCTAGTGAACTGTCAGCTAGGCGTACGGTTGCTATTTGTAGCGTGCTCGGATATACTTGGTTATTGATCAATAAGTTCTTTACTTTCTCTCCTATATACGTTCTCGATGCTCCGGTGTCGATTAATGCATTAACAGGTGTATTAAAGATTACAATCTTAAGAAATAATCTGTCGTCAGAGGGACGGTGGGACCATTCATCTGGTTTTCTCTGGTTAAATTGTGCTACGGTTTGCAGCCAAGCGTGCCATTCGGTCGAAGACATTCTCTTTCCAGGTCTGGAAGCCGGGGTGATTAAAGTTTCCTGGTTGTTCTTTACCGGCGTGAACAGTTTTCCGACTTCGGGCAGGGGCAGTCACGAGATAACACATCTGTCTTTCCACATCTAGAACAAAATGCCTTGAAGGGACCTCTACAATGCACCTTCAGGTGTCCAGGTTTTCCACATCGCCAACAGACGTCTTGTCTATTGTACGAGGTCGTCTCTGGTGCTGGTCTTCTTACGGTGACAACATTAGTTTCAGGGGACCGGGCTGGTGGTTTATCGGTTGCAGGAGTTACGCTATTGAAATGTACTTTCGGTCGGTTATAACTGGGAGACGGAGAATGTGTTGGTAGTGGTAGCATTTCAAATTGTGTAGCTAGTTCCAGGAGTCCGGTCAGGTCGGTAAAATCGTGCTGTCGTATGTAATATTTGTACTCTACCTTCAGATTATCGTAGATTCGCTGTAGTTGAGCTTCCGGGGACAGGTTTCCGTGACGTCGCGTTAGTGTCAAGATGGCTGTAACATATTCAGCAGCTTTTTCTCGTGGTCGTTGCAATCTGTTTCTTATCTCTTCTTCCAATTTAAATTGATGGCGTGGCGGTAAGAATTGTAATCTAAAACTTTTAAGAAAGTCTTGCCAGGTCGTCCAGGATCTTTGATTGTTTCGGTACCACAATAAGGTTGGTTCTTTTAATAGCTCCGGGAGTGCGAGTAAAGATCGTTGTCGTGACGTTGTAACATGCTTGCAATTCTTCGATTCTTTCAAGGAACGAAATCGGGTCACTTATCCCATCGTATTTTACACCCCATTTGCGTATACGATCGCAAACGTCTGCGCGTCTGGTTTCTGGGTGACCGGTAATATTTTCTGTCGGTGGTGACGGTATTTGAACGGTGGGTGTAACAATTGTGGATGTGTGTGCGGTGACTTGACCTTCTCCGTTGCGTATGTATTTCACTAAACGAGCTCTTAATGCCTCGACGTTTCCTCCAGTTTCCAGTTTATATTTACGGGCTTCTTCCGTTAACTCTTCTTTCTTCAGGTGGTAGATCCATCCTACCTTCGTGTCCGTTTCTTCTGTAATCCTCGGTATACTCATTCTGAAACAATTTGTTATTATTCCTGAAAAATGTATATATAAAATTAATTTAGTGTTGCCCGGCTTCTAGTGTTCCTCGGTTGTTTCTGTAACAGAATTTATCTATTGTTCAATGTGTTTTTCGGAGCCGCACGTTCGGGTGCCAAATGTAAAGTTCGGTTCACCCTTCTTCAGGTGGTCTTTTACGCGCCAGCTGTATAATATCTCACGTTCGGGTGTCAAATGTAATGACTTCCTCGGTTGATCTGCAGTCAGGTGGTCCTCTGTAGTTTCTGTAACGTGACGTTAATAGAAGGGTTGGGGTTTTGATTGTTAGTTTTTGTCTTTTAACTGTTTTAATTTATACTGGTTAATTTTTAATATAAATAAATTAATAAATAATTTTACCTAAATACGTCCCTGTATAAAATACAGAAGCAGGTAGTCAGATAACGCGATATAAACACGTGCGCGATAAGATGGGTTCAATACTCGGCCTTTAAAATATAATCGATATTTTAAAGAGGTCGTTTAAAAGTGTAAAGCTTTATACCTGCTTTTCTTATGAGAATAAACTCAGTCCCATTTACATTCAATTTTGCCCTTTTAAATAAATGAAAGCTTTTCTTATGAAAATAGCGTTGATACGGTAGCTGCGGAATTTATATTTTTTTTTACGATATTAATTATCTTGTACCGGTTTTTATTTAAACAAAATAAAAATTACAAGCTTTTGTTATGTTGGCCGTGTTTTTAAAATATAAAACCTTCGTTTTCTGTTTTAAAATAAAATCCTTTCTTTCGCGTTTAACAATCACGATATTGTTTATTTACGACAGGAAACTATCAGGTAGTCTCTGGTTTACGGGTAACAATCTTAATGCTTGTGAAAGGTGCAACTTACGTTCTTACGATAGCGGTGGTGGTGGTTTCGTTTACTTTACGGGTGGTGGTTTTTAACTACTAACGGACACGTCTCGTGTTTACGGTTACGCTTCTATATTACTGGATTTACGGCGTTAACGAGGTGTTCTACTCAATCTTCCGACGAGGTTTCAATTACAGGTATCTGGCGGTCGATGGTACGTTTGTCGAGGTGTATTGCGTGGTGGTGTTTGTGTAAATTTGTGTAGGTTGATCTCCTTTTGTAGCAATCTGGGCAAACCACCCGTTATACTAACAGTAGGATTTCGTTCGGTCTAATGGAATGTCAGGCAACTACCCTTCAAACTCCACTGTGTAGGTGTGTATATGTCTGATACTAGAAGAAATACGTTTGGCAATAGAAGAGTATGTCGGGCTTACAACCCTGCATATCCCTATAACCAGGTATCTCAACTTACGTACTTTCAACGTTAGATTTCTGCAACTTCTAACCTTTTAACTTCGGTGATGCTATCAAGTCGCGGAATCGCGGTTTCTACTCGGACGACGGTTTCAGGCGGCTGGTTTACAACAGGTAGTAGTCGGCGCGAATGCGATTTATAGCACACGGTAAAGAAAAGGAAAAACTCTCTTCTAGCAGCGCGTGCCGCGTTTTTATATATAATTCGCAAGGGTGGTTACTAAACTTTTGGTGGGCTTCCGTAAGCCTGGATTGGTGGAAGATGCTCTGACGTATCAAAACTTGTAAACGTTTTGGGATTTTACGTCTGGAGGAGGATGCATGATTAATTATTGTGCAATTATATGCAACGTTATGAAATCTGTTTAATTTTTACTAGAATTTCTACGAATCTTTATAATGTCTTGCACCTGTGCATTTAGCGCGTCACGTTATTTTACTAAATTCTGTGAATCGGTATTGGTATTTTACTTAGCAAATAATTAATCATGATAGGAAAATTTTATAAAGGACGGCGTCTTGTTAATAAACTTTGGAAACTAATTAAAAATAATAATAAATCGGGATGTCTGACGGCGTCCCTTTACAACATTGTAAACACAAAAACAATAATCCAAAGCCGCTCGTTTCTATAAAAATGTCGACAATGCAGATTCAGCATTTTCAATCATATGTATATAATTTTTACATTTATTTCGCTTTACTTTACAGAACTTTATAAAGAAAATTGATATAAAATAAGATTTTCTTTAAAAAATACGTCTACTTTTTTTTCTTATAGAATTAATCGTTATTCAGACAACGAAAAAATTTGAACTAACACTTAAATTCTACATTAAGAATTTGTTTGCGCGCCTTTAAATGTATCAAAAAATATCGCATAGAAGCTGTTATAAATGTGACATCGGTATGATTTAAGGTCTATATCTAGATAATTTTTAATTATTTCGTTTGAAGACTGTTATCAGAAATATATGATAAAATAAGATTTTCTTAAAAACTACGTCTACTTCTTCATAGCAATTAACTCTTATTCAGAGACTGAAATTTATACACTTAAATTCTACATTAAAATCTGTTTAGCCTAAATGATCAAAAGGTTTCATAAACATAATTAATCGGTGGATTAAGGTCTATTCTAGATATCTTAGATATCTTTGAAGCTAATATATATAAAAGCAAACAGACGATCCCGAACAGCACCACCACCACCACTACTTACAGAGCTAATATCACTAAACTACAAATCTGTCTAAGCACACAAACAAGACAGTACACATCAACTTTAAGTCACGTGATATTCGTACTGACACAGAACACAGACACAAGACAAAGACACACAGCACACACAGACACACGACATCCAACACACAGACACGACACGACACGACACACACAACACACAACACAGAGACGTACACAGACACACAGACACACAGACACAAGACACAGACAGACACAAGACACAGACCGACACACAGACACAAGCACGACACACAGACACACAGACACACAGACACACAGACACACAGACACACAGACACACAGACATACACAGACACACAGACACACAGACACAACACGACACAGAACACAGACACACAACACACAGACACACAGACACACAGACACACAGACACACAGACACACAGACACACAGACACACAGACACACAGACACACAGACACACAGACACACAGACACACAGACACACAGACACCAGACAACACAGACACACAGACACACAGACACACAGACAACACACAGACAACAGACACGACAGACAACACAGACACACAGACACAGCAGACACAGACACACAGACACACACAGACACAAACACAGACACACAGACACACAGACACACAGACACACAGACACACAGACACACAGACACAGCACGACACACAGACACACAGACACACAGACACAACACACAGACACACAGGCACACAGACACATAGACACAGCACACAACACACAGACACACAGATACACAGATCACACAGATACACAGACACAGACACAGACACACACACAACACACACAACACACAGACACACAGACACACAGACACACAACACACACACAGCACACAACACACAGACACAGACACACAGATACATAGACACACAGATACATAGACACACAGACACACAGACGCAGACACACAGACACACAGACACACAGACACACAGACGCACAGACACACAGACACACAGACACCAACACACAGACACACAGACACAGGCACACAGGCACACATACACACAGACACACAGATACACAGACACAGACACACAGACACACAGACACACAGACACACAGACACACAGACACACAGACACACAGACACACAGACACACAGACACACAGACACACACAACACACAGACACACAGACACACAACACACAACACACAACACAGACACACACAGACACACAGACACACAGACACACACACAGGCACACAGACACACGACACACAGACACACAGACACACAGACACACAGACACACAGCAACACACACCACAGGCACACAGGCACACAGGCACACAGCACACAGACACACACAGACACACAGCACACAGACACACAGGCACACAGACACACAGAACACAGACACACAGACACACAGACACACACACACAACACACAGACACACAGACACACAGACACAGGCACACAGGCACACAGACACACAGACACAACACACACACACACACACACACACACACACACACACACACACACACACACACACACACACACACACACACACACACACAGACACACACCGCACGACGGCACGCGCACACAGACGCACACGACACGACACGCACACACACACACACACACACACACAATATATATATATATATATATATATATATATATATATATATATTTGTTTGTCTTTTTCTTTTACATCCATACAGAAACTCATTATTATGTTCGTTTACAACGTGAAGCTATTGAAATATATAAACACCCTAATAATTTTAGTAGACAAGAAGAAAATCTCAGTTTAATTAGGTTTTGGCATCTTATAATTTAAAAAAAAAGCATAATGATAAGTCTTAATTTTGATTTTAATTTTACCTTTTGGTATATCTAGGTTTTTTGCTGTGTTTTTCCTAGACCTTGAAGCAAATGCTTTACCAATTATATGTTAAATTACCACAGCACCATAATTTAACATAAGTAGTTGAAATTAAATTTAAATTAAAAATTACAAACAAAACGTTCTGCATTATGCTTTTCATTGTTAATAACACTTCCACTTATTGATAAAGATATCTCTTTGTTAGATTTAACTGGGTTATTTTATTTAATGTGGTGTTTGGATTTGTGAATGCTTCTATCATTTTCAAATTGAAGTTTTGCACAACTTTACGCTTACATCATAATTCGATTAAATTTTGTTAAATGTGTTTTTTGGCTGACAAATTGTATTGTTATCTTTCGCCGTTGAGTGTTCTGATTTGTCATCTTTAAGGCAGTTTAACAATATTTACTTTTTAATGACCTAGTTATTCTTTACTCAAATTTAATTTTGTAGTTGGCTTTATACGTTTCTCAATCTGTTGTATTAATGGCAGGCTGATGTTTATGTTTTAATTTTTCAACTTTGACAAAATGGTTTACAACATCTTTAACAATTTTTAACAAATACTACTGACGAAGATAACTGTAAATGTTATCGAAACGTTTAGATTGTATAATTTAGAATACACCATTAAAAACCCCAAAAAACATAAGTATTTTATTATGAGTGTAAATGGTGAAAGTTTACATTTTCATATTTAATTGTTAAATCATTTAGTTAAGGTTCTAAGAAAGACACAGCAAAAGGACCTACACATACCAAAAGTTAAAATTTAGCTGGTTGTAAAAACCTATTTTATTGGAGATTTTCTTGTCTGTTGAAGTTATTTGGATGTACATGTATATATATATATATATATATATATATATATATATATATATATATATATATATATATATATATATCAAAATGGATAAATGGATGTCATTATTTAATCTAGTTAAGCATGCTCAGCTACTTGGTTTCATTGTACACTTTTCCAGAAGAACAAGATAACTTATACACTCCGGAAGATGCCAATGGACTTGAAACATGTTGTGCTGACCTTAAATATTCCTTACACTTTCTTGTATGTTTAGAAGTAGTTCGAATACCGTGATCAATTAAGATGTTTTTTATTATATTTGTAACATTACTTACAAAAGAAAGAAAAGCATTACCAAGATTAAGTGAATACCCATTAGTTTGTATTTTTATTTTGTTAAGTATTTATACTCATATATCAAAAATTCAGGTTAACAATTTGTTGAACTCCATCCAATAATTGTTTCATGTGAATGGTTGTTCAATTATTTATTATGGTATATATCGGCGTGTGTCGGCCTTTGGTAAACCGTAAAAGCTGGAGAATTATTAGTGTTAGTCTAAAAAAGGTAAACCTCCATTAGTGATTCTCCTTGGTAAACTGAATTCTCAGATGAATACGATTTGCAAAAAATAAAAACTCATGTAGCGTTTTTTCTCCATGTCTCAAATAACTCTGTCCTGTTATTTTTTGTTCTCATAATCACTTCATGTACCTACATGTACCCTCTTATTAGTTTGCTTTCCTTCTGTTAAAAAACCTCGCATTTCAGCATACTTCATAGTTTATACCATTTAGCACAATCAAAGACTTCCGCTACATCTGTAGGACGTAACTACAGAGCTTTTTCTTTCCTGCATGGTCGCGATAATAAGCATTTCATAGAACCTTATGCATCTCTAGTTCCAATATCCCCTGGATCCAAACGCTTTCTAGACACTCTTTCCGTTTTTCTGTTTATTACTCTCAATTGGAAGATTCTACATCTTTTTTTTGCCTTGTTTTATGTTCTGTGGAGATCTTCTCAGTTCAGTTACCTAAAAGTCATTTTCCTTTTGCGCAACAAATACTTGCTTATCCTCAACTTCAGTGCATCTTGACTTAGCGTAGATTTTGTTCTCTGGTATACATCAGACCATGATCCAAACTTTACCTAACTGTTCCTCATAAAATCGTTTTCGTAATTATACGTTTTTACTCTGTGTTTAGTCTTCTATACTTCCTCCTTTATCTTTGATTGTTTTATATTTTTCCTCTATTCCATCAATAATACCATGAGTTACCCTAAACTTCTGGGACGTCATTACTTGTTTCTATATTAGCTTCCCTTCAAAAAATTCCCAGATGTTCTGTTTTAGACTATTGCACTTTATCTCACTGCTTTCTAGCTCTGTGTGTTTTAGTTTACTTTCATTTTCATCCCAAATCTGCACCATGCTATCCGATCCACAATCTTTCCAGTTACCATTTCTTGTTCATATCTCAGTTTCTTGATCTCTTCAGTTTGACTTCTAGCGCTGTAGAAAGGAACGCTGTGGATACCCGTCCCTGCGTGGTCAATGTCTTTTTTACCCCATTTTTGTGGATTTCATCCACCATTATAAAATTATTGGTTTCGCGTAACGCTCAGCGGCTGCCTTTAATGTAATGTGCTTCATCCTATCATTTTTAAAATAGATGGGTTACAAACATTTATACTTCTCAATAAGCCTTTTACCTCTTTTATGTCTCTCACCTAAACTAAGCTTCCATACCACTCTTCCCCCACAACCTTTTCCTGCACATGCGCTATAGTCTCTCATTACAATGCCACAAAATCGAAAGCCGGAAGTAGTAATAGAAGACATTAAGCTGAATAGCGAAGATGCAAGAGGGGGAAATGAATTCCTGCACTTGAAAACCATAATTAAAAATTATATACTTTGACGTATAAGAACGCTATTCATTCAAAAATACATATGACCACAGAAACGTAGTGCTATAGATGAGCGTTACAGATCAAATAGAAAGAAAAAAATACTGTAAATACTAAAAATACTAAATCGCATAACACACGTAAGATCCTAAACCTTGGAGCGTTGAAATTTAAGCCTAGGAAAGGGCATGGAATGGTAAGTTGGATGAGACTAGAAGAGGCAGTACTTACAGGTCTTTATTCTTGTTTGAAAAAATTGTTTTAGTAATAAAAAGTTTAATTACATTTTTTATAACGTTTTATAATATGAATTCAAAAATTGTAATACCGTATTGAACCTCTGAACCTAATTAATAAGAATGTTTTAAATTAATAATAGATTTAATAATGATTTTACTTTTATCATTTTCATTATAAAGTCGTATAATAATAAATTAATAAGTATATACTATTCATTCGCAATATAATTGTAAGAAACTAAATTAAAATATTAATTATGTGAAAATTAACATAGAAATTATAAGCGCAAATATTTACGAGCATTTTCGTCTAAATGAATCGCACACTAGAATTTTAAGTGATTTATCTCACTTACTTGAAAGATAAATTATTGTATAAATGAGTACTGTTAATTTTAAACGTAATTTATTTATGTAAATACATGAAAAAATAATACAGGTTAAGCGTGAAAAAGTTTTTCTCAGAACTATACCCCCCAAACTTTTTTTATGTGGATATTTTTAATTTTTGGGCAAAAATAGTATTTTTAAACAATTTGCCACAAAAAAGATACTCTTGTTGAAAGTCAAAAAAATTACTGGTTTTGTAGTTGGGGTTTTAGCAAGTAATGGTGACAGAATTAATAAATTATTTTAAAATGAAACAATGAATGATTTTCATGAGCGAGAACGAACTACCTCAGGGAATAATGATTGTTTCAGAAACAACTATTTACTATGAGTAAATATATTATAAATTATTTAGAAGGTTTTAATTGTATGACATTAACACAAATCAGACAAAGAAATCATTAAAAAAAACAACGATTAACACAAAACGAACTGAAAAAAAATTTAATAAGTAGGTACGGGTTTTTACATTAAATGTTCGAAATGCCCACCATTTTACGAATACGTAAACCTAAACGTTTTTTCTAGTGAAAACATAATTCTTTGGAGTTGCGGTGGTTCTTGAATTAACATTCTTAAATTATTCTTCAATGGAATCTATTTTGCTTGAATATACTTTTTCTTTAACTAAACTCCACACATCAAAATCCAAGGGATTTAGGTCAGGGGACCTTGGTGGCCAGTGGATAGGAGCATTAGCACGTCGACCAATCCAACGATTTGGAAAATGTTCGTTGAGCCATCTTCTAGCTTGTCTACTGAAATGAGGTTGAGCACCATCATGCTTAAAAACCACATTTCTTCGTAGACCATGAGGCAAAATCTTTTAATAGAGGAAATAAACGATTATCCAAAAATTCATAGTAAACATCACCATTTAAATTTTCATCAAAACTATGGTATGCAACGAGGCGGTTGCCTATCGAAGCAGCCCATACATTCAACTTAAAATTATGTTGATAATGCGTTACACGTTTAACCTTTGGATTTTCCTCTGTCCTGAAGTAACTGTTATGGCTATTAAACATACCTTATCTAGTAAAAGTTGATTCATCGGCGAAAAGAATATTGCAGTACCATTCTTTCCTATAATAATTCGCAAAAGTCTCTTCTCAAAAAATATTTTCAGGCAGTAATTCTTATACTTGCCAATAGTGAAATGGGAGTCTTTTAATACAGGATGTACACCAGAAACACTTGCGTTACTTGCCCTTGCCACATATCTTACACTTATCGTAGGATCCGCAACAACTAGATTTAAAAGTTTTTTTTTTCTGTGTGAGGAATTTTTGCCACTCTTAGTGTACCAGAATTTACCTTTTTTCTAAAAATCTTTTTGAATCGGGAACACTTTTTGGAAATTTTTCCGCATATCTTCTTTTCGTTGCTTTAGCATTTCCATCACATTCCCCTAATGTTAATAACATATCGGTATAGTCACTATTAGTGTACATATTCATTTTCAAAGTTTTTAAAAGAGTTGTTACGTGTTAAACAAACCAAAACTATCAACATCAATGTGTCAAACGAATCTGTCAAACAAAAAAAAAATCGCGAGTCTGCAGTCTAAGCCTACTTAATTTAAGTAAATCCAACTCAATATATCTTTTATATTCTTATTTTAGGTAAATCATGTTAAAACCTCAAATAGCTACAAAACCAGTAATTTCTTTGACTTTCAACAAGAGTAACTTTTTGAGGCAAATTTCTTCAAAATTACCAATTTTGTCCAAATAATTAAAAATATCATCATAAAAAAATATTTGGTGGCAAAATAAGTGGCACCCCGCCGCCCCTTTAGTGATGCTTCTGTACAAAATATTAAACACTAGTCAACGCCATCTTTTATGACCTAATCAAAGGTATTTGTGATCTAAATTTCATTGAGGTATCTTAAACCGTTTCAGAGATAATTTAAATAAAAAGGGATTTTTGGGACCACCTTTATGGGGCCGCCGCCTCATAAGGAGGCATTTTCGAACATGTTTATTAAACAAACTAACGTTATTCTTTGATATTCTATTTGCACTAGAAGTTAGCGGAACGTTTTTTGAAACACACAGTATATTACTAAATTCCCTACTCTCTTTTACACGCATCGCCCATCGAGAGTTTAACGGACTTGTGAGTGAGTGTTTCAGTGTGTGAGTGTGTGAGTGTGTGAGTGTGTGTGTGTGTGTGTGTGTGTGTGTGTGTGTGTGTGTGTGTGTGTGTGTGTGTGTGTGTGTGTGTGATGAGGCGTGTGAGTGTGTGAGCTGTGGTGTGAGTGTGGAGTGTGAGTGTGTGGTGAGTGTGAGTGTGTGAGTGGAGTGTGTGAGTGTGTGAGTGTGTGTGTGTGTGTAGTGTGTGTGTGTGTGTGAGTGTGTGTGTGTGTGGTGGTGTGTGAGTGTGTGAGTGTGTGAGTGTGAGTGTGTGAGGTGTGTGAGTGTGAGTGTGTGAGTGTGTGAGTGTGGAGTGTGAGTGTGAGTGTGTGTGAGTGTGTGAGTGTGTGAGTGTGGAGTGAGTGTGTGAGTGTGGGTGTGAGTGTGAGTGTGTGAGTGTGTGATGTGTGTGGAGTGTGTAGTGTGTGATGTGGGTGTGAGTGTGTGAGTGTGAGTGTGTGTGTGAGTGTGTGTGTGTGTGTGTGTGATGTGTGTGATGTGTGAGTGTGTGAGGTGTAGTGTGGTGATGTGTGAGTGTGTGAGTGTGTGAGTGTGTGAGTGTAGTGTAGTGTGAGGTGAGTGTGGAGTGTGAGTGTGTGAGTGTGTGAGTGTGTGTGAGTGTGGTGTGTGTGTGGTGGTGTGTGGTGTGTGAGTGTGTGGTGTGAGTGTGTGAGTGTGTGGTGTGGAGTGTGAGTGTGTGAGTGTGGAGTGTGTGAGGTGTGAGGTGTGAGTGGGTGTGAGGTGTGTGAGGTGTGTGTGTGGTGTGAGTGTGTGTGAGTGTGTGGAGTGTGTGGGTGTGTGTGAGTGTGTGAGTGTGAGGTGTGAGTGTGTGAGTGTGTGAGGTGTGGTGTGTGAGTGTGTGAGTGTGTGAGTGTGTGAGTGTGAGTGGGTGGTGTGAGGTGGTGTGGAGTGTGTGTGTGTGAGTGTGTGTGTGAGTGTGGTGAGTGTGGAGGTGTGAGTGTGAGTGTGAGGTGAGGTGTGAGTGTGTGAGGGTGTGGAGTGTGTGGGGTGTGTGAGGTGTGTGAGTGTGGTGTGTGGGTGTGAGTGTGGAGTGTGGGGTGGTGTGAGTGTGTGAGTGTGGGTGAGGTGGAGGTGTGGTGGGTGAGTGAGTGTGGAGTGTGGGTGGAGGTGTGAGTGTGGGGTGTGGGTGAGGTGTGTGAGTGTGGAGGTGTGAGTGTGGAGTGTGTGAGTGTGTGAGGTGTGTGAGTGTGAGGTGGAGGTGGGGGTGTGGTGTGTGGTGTGTGAGGGTGTGGGGGTGTGGTGTGTGAGTGGGTGTGTGGGGTGGTGAGGTGGGGGTTGGTGTGTTTGGAGTGGGGTGGGTGTGAGTGTGTGAGGTGGTGTGGTGTGTGATGTGAGGTGTGGAGGGGTGAGTGTGGGGGTGGGTGTGTGAGGTGAGTGTGGTGTGGTGGGTGGGGGTGGAGGTGAGTGGTGTGTGGGTGTGAGGTGTGGGGAGGTGTGTGGAGGTGGGTTGGGTGGGGGGGAGTGTGGGGGGTGTGAGTGTGGTGTGGGAGTGTGGAGGTGTGAGGTGGTGGGTGGTGTGGGGAGGAGGTGTGGGTGGAGTGGGGTGAGGTAGTGTGGAGTGTGTTGGTTTAGTGTATTTTGGAGGTTTGAGTTTGAGTTGTGTAGTGAGATTATTGTAGTTGGTGGGGTGGTTTTTGATGTTGGTGTGTGAGTGTGGAGTGTTGTGTGGAGTGTGAGTTGTGAGTGTGATGTGTGGAGTGTGTGAGTGTGGGAGTGTGATGAGTGATGTGAGTGTGTGAGGTGTGAGTTGTGAGTGATGATTTGAGTGTTTGGTTTGAGTGTGTAGTTTGAGTTGTGAGTTGTAGTGTTGAGTGAGGAGTGTGGTGTGATGTTGTGAGTTGTGAAGTGTGAGTGTGTGTGAGTGTGTGTGAGGTGTGAGTGTGAGGTGTGAGTGTGAGTGTGGTGTGTGAGTGTGAGTGTGATGAGGGGTGTGAGTGTGGAGTGTGTGAGTGTGGAGTGTAGTGTTGAGGGTAGTGTGTGAGTGTGAGTGGTGTGAGGTGGAGTGTGGTGAGTTGTGAGTGTTGTGAGTGTGTGGTGAGTGTGTGAGTGTGATGTGAGGTGAGTGTGTGGAGTGTGGTGAAGTGTGTGAGTGTGAGAGATGTGGAGTGTGTGATTGTGTGTGAGGAGTGTGGAGTGTGTGAGGTGTGTGAGTGTGAGTGTGAGTGTGTGAGTGTGGAGGTGTGAGTGTGTGAGTAGTGTGAGTGTGTGAGTGTGTGATGTGATGAGGTGAGTGTGATGTGTGAGTGTGAGTGTGGTGAGTGTTGAGTGTGAGTGTTGAGTGTTGTGAGTGTGAGTGTGGAGTGTGTGAGTGTGTGTGAGTGTGGTGAGGTGTGAGTGTGTGGAGTGTGTGATGTGTGTGAGTGTGTGAGTGTGTGAGTGTGAGTGTGTGAGTGTGGTGTGTAGTGTGAGGTGTGAGTGTGTGAGTGAGTGTGAGTCTGTGAGTGTGTGAGTGTGTGAGTGTGTGAGTGTGAGTGTGTGAGTGTGAGTGTGTGAGTGTGTGAGTGTGTGTGAGTGTGTGAGTGTGTGAGTGTGTGAGTTGAGGTGAGGTGTGAGTGTGAGTGTGTGAGTGTGAGTGTGTGAGTTATGTGGTGAGTGTGTGAGTGTGTGAGTGTGTGGTGTGAGTGTGAGTGTGTGAGTGTGTGAGTGTGTGAGTGTGTGAGTGTGTGAGTGTGTGAGTGTGTGAGGTGTGAGTGTGTGAGGTGTGAGTGTGTGAGTGTGGTGGTGAGTGTGTGAGTGTGTGTGAGTGTGGAGTGTGTGTAGTGTGGTGTGAGTGTGTGTAGGATGTGTGTGAGTGTGTGAGGTGTGAGTGTGTGTGGTGAGTGTGTGTGAGTGTGTGAGTGTGTGTGAGTGTGAGTGTGTGAGTGTGTGTGGAGTGTGTGAGTGTGTGAGTGTGTAGTGTTGAGTGTGAGGTGTGAGTGGTGTGATGGTGGTGTAGATGAGAGTGTGAGTGTGTGAGTGTGTGATGATGGTGTGAGTGTGTGTGGTGTGAGTGTGAGATGTGTGAGATGTGTGAGTGTGAGTGTGTGAGTGTGTGAGGTGTGAGTGTGTGAGTGTGTGAGTGTGTGAGTGTGTGAGTGTGGTGAGTGTGTGAGTGTGTGGGTGTGAGTGTGTGAGTGTGTGAGTGTGTGAGTGTGAGTGTGAGTGTGATGTAGTGTGTGAGGTGTGTGAGTGTGTGAGTGTGTGAGGTGTGTGTGTGAGTGTGTGAGTGTGTGTGAGTGTGAGTGTGAGTGGTGAGTGTGTGAGTGTGGTGTGAGTGTGAGTGTGTGAGTGTGTGAGTGTGGTGTGAGTGTGTGAGTGTGTGGAGTGTGTGAGTGTGTGAGTGTGTGAGTGTGTGAGTGTGTGAGTGTGTGAGTGTGTGAGTGTGTGAGTGTGTGAGTGTGTGAGTGTGTGAGTGTGTGAGTGTGTGTGTGTGAGTGTGTGGTGTGTAAGTGTGAGTGTAGGAATGTGGGAGTGTGTGAGTCTGTGAGTGTGTGAGTGTGAGTGTGTGGGTGTGTGAGTGTGTGATGTGTGTGTGTGTGAGTGTGCGTGTGTGTGAGTGTGTGAGTGTGTAAGTGTCTGAGTGTGTGAGTGTGTGAATGTGTGGGTGTGTGAGTGTGTGAGTGTGTGAGTCTGTAAGTGTGAGTGCGGCAACGAATGTCTGTATGGTTTTTTACGTCGTAATCCACAATTCTCTTTACGACGACCAGAGTCTATTAGTTTCAACAGAAGACTTGTGTTTACCCTTATCCGAGCAATTTAACTATGTAGTTTCTTTAGCATAGCGAGGCTTTGTCATTTTCCTCTTCCTAAATTTATCTTTAGTTTAGGTTATCAGAAATATCAAAAAAGTATTTAGCTCTGAAAATATTTGGAACTAGAAGAATACCCGTGCTTTGCCACGGGATGGTGTGACAACAGACAGCCCAATTTTGAAGTTTCTAGTCTAATGGTCTGACTTGGACGTTGAATTGCAACCCCCTTTTCCCACCTTCTGATATTGATTTTCGAACGCCTTCTAAACATACTCCCGAAACTCGAGTTTCAAAGATCTCTAAGATGCTAAGACGAAAACAACCCAACAATTCTCATTTCACCCCATTTCCTCCCCCTTACCACTTTCCTGAACAGAATTCGTAAACTCCATAATGATTTTTATTTTGGTTGGAAAATGCTGCTTCGTTTGGTACCCAACATGACATTTTACAATATTTTGAACTTTCAACCCCTAAAACTACCCTTAGGAATGATTAATTCCATAATTTTTCTTGTTTTTCTCAACTTCCATCCTCGTGATACTTCGCACTTTATACTTAGTTCAGAAAACCTAATTTGCTTCCTTTTTCACCCCCTCCTCCTTTTCTACTTGCTAGGGGATAATTACAGAAAAAAATCAAAACACGTGATTCTTGATTTCTTAAGGAACATCCGAATTTCAATTTTCATGTTTCTGGGATTAACAGATTCTAAGATATATTCACTTTGTTTAAACAATTGATCCCCTTTGGAACCCGATTTCATCCCCCTGAGGTACTGCCTGGGTTTACGAAAAAGCTTACTTTTTCAACCCGTAATTTGTAACACTTAGGACTTGTTTCAAAAAAACCTTACTTAGTGTGCGTCTTCGTGGTACGAGTGGTTGAAGTTCCTAGGCTTAACGGTCTGACCTGGGTATTGATTGAGTTAGTCAGTGAGTGAGTTAGTAAGGAAAAATCCTTTTATTAATATAGATTTCACAAAGCTAACAAAGGTAATACAACTTCTACGATTCACATAGTCAAATAGTGGTTGAAATTATGTGAAGTGTTTGCGGTAATTATTATCCATCTTGATCATTACTATAATGTCTATACTTTCTAGTAAATGTGAATAATATTACTATAATTACTAATATTTCTAATCGTTAATAACTAATAATCATATTTATATAATAATAGATTATGATTAATAGATACCATTAACATTCTTGACAAAGTATTCAAAATAAATCTGGTGCCGATAGCTCTAATGACATCAAACTATGCGGCGCCGATTGGTATATAAAATGGCAAAACTGTGTAATTTAGGTAATCAGTAACTTCTATCATTGCGTAATGAGTGCTGGTGATTTCAGACACTTTATGGCGAAGAAGTGGGAGAAAAAGTTTTTTGATGAAGAATTGGTCGAGATTATCCAAAATGGATGACAAGACGATGACGATAGAGGATATCGACTTCGAATTAGATGATCATCAACCAGTAGTAAGCAAAGATGTTGATTATATGTCTGTGATGAAGAGACTGAAATTTAAGGAAGTGAAGAAATTGTTTGCTTCAAGGCGAAAGGTGATACTGAGTGGAAAAGCAATCCTTATCCAGGGCGTGCTAGTTCGCATAACATTGCAAAGGAAAGCTCCACAAAACGGTCTTGGGACCAGGCAAAATCATTGAAGAACCTGATGCTTGATTTTTTCTTTTCGCGGACAACAAAATTGTTGAGCGTATAGTAACTTGCACCAACAAGGAAGTTGTTTGAATCCTAACCCGTAGAAAATGAAACGTTTGCGATACTATTGTGGATATTGTTTAAATTTGGGCACTATTGACACAGATTTATAATATTTGATGACAAGGGTACTAGATCTGACAGACGTAATACAAGTTGGCGCCCATATGCTACAAATTGTATAAAGTATTATCTACCAGGATCTAATATACATCAACAGCTGGTCCCGTAATGAGAAATGTGTCCTTTTAGGCAGTACATGCCTTCCAAACCTGATAAATATGGGATAAAGACATGGTGGGCATTTGTTTCGGAAACATATTATTCGCTGGATGCTATTAATTACACTGGAAAAGAAGGGAATTCAGTAGGAAAGGGTCTCGTCAGTCAAGTGATTGAATAATTAGCGCAACCGTACTATAATACCACTTTCTAGTCTAGATTTGACTAGGAGGTTGTTAAGCATTTCGTTTACAATAGGGAAAACTGTAAAATAGAACAAAAGGTTTGTGCCTCCTGAATTTTTACCAATAGGAATCGTGAGGAAACAAAGTTACTGTTTGGCTTCGCTAAGAAAGCAAGTATGGTTTTTTATGTTCCAAAAAGAAATAAGAGTGTAATAGTTTTATCGACAATGCACTACAACGTATGTAAAATGTAGTGTGGAAGACCATAAGACACCTAAAATTATCATGTATTATAACAGCACCAACGGCAGAGTTGACACTGTGAATCAATTGGCGCATAGGTATATGTCCAAAGGAAAACTAATTGTTTAGCAATTTGAGTTTTTTATGAATTTATTGTATGTTGCTGTGATTGCAACGTAAGTGATTTGGACAAATTTGTACCCATCGTGGAACCAAGAAAACATGAAAGGAGAACATTGTTTTTAACATCTATGGCAGAAAGCTTTGTCTTGCCCCGCATTAGGAGACGAAGGTTGGTAGGTATAGCAAAGGTGACAAAGCACTACATGCAAGCTAACATCAGATGGACCATCAGCTGAAAAGAAGCAACACGCCGTTGCCATAAAAAACGCTGTTCTATGTGCTTGAACATTACAGCCAAAAAGCAGAAACAAGCCTTCATTGCATGCGAATGCAGAGTGTGTAATGAAATAAACTGTAGCATGTGTAAACAATAAAACATACAGTTATAAAATAAATCTGTTAATAGCTGTAAAAATCATTTGTACATAAGTTCTTTGCAAAATAAATGTTCTACATATTTGTCTCATTGTAAAAGACCAAATTAATTCAGTGCGCGATCAACTAGCAATAAATTCGGTTCTGCTATCGTCGCGGTCTGTCCGTACTAGGGTTAATCAAACAGATCTTAATTTATTTTATGACAGCTTGAAGAAGGTTATGGAAAAATAACAATTCCATCCACATAGAATCTTTAATGTGGATGAAACTGGAATTAATGGAGTTGACAAACCTTAAGGTATCTTTGCTCAGAAAGGCCGAAAGCAAGTTGTGGCAATAACAAGTGGAGAACGGAGATAAGGTATCACTGTTGTTTGTTGCAAGAGTTCTTCTGGTCTGTATGTTCCGCTATTTTGATATTCAAACGGAAAAAAAATGAAGAAAAGACTTGATAGACACAGGCCCATAGGAGCCGCTTATCGATGCTTCAGTTCACGGTTGATTAGGAAACATTTATTCGTGAAGTGGTTGCGTCACTTTGCAAAATTCATTAAAGTTTCAAAAGAAGACCCATATCTGCTAATTCTGAATAATGATTGCAAGCACTCCAGTTTGAATTCTCATAAGGAAATCGTGGTTGTTCCAATGCCGCCTTACACATCGCTCCGCCTCAACCCCTCAAATTGGCATTTTTCAGCTTATTGAAAGCCATATACAACTAAGAGTGCGACCAGCGCATGAAGTCATCATTTTAAAAACATTTCTGTTACAAACATTACAGAGTTATTTGCCAATGACTACAACCAAGTTACAAAAACCGAAAAGGGAATAAAATAATTCCCGAGGGTAAAAACCTGATTCCAGATTTGCAAGATGATTCTATTGAAGGTTCTATTCCGGGTCAGAGTGGCAAACGATGAAAATATACTTAAAGCAAAAATGGCGAGGTTTTAAAAAAGATTCCTCGACAAGCACTGGTAGATTCACAGATTGTAACAGCTTTGGTTCCAAAGCAACAGACGATGAATACAAGACTATACAGATGAGAAACAAGCTACTTGAAGATATTCAAGCAATTCCTGAACCGAAATAATTGAGAACCACCAAAGAAAGAAACGGCAGTTATAATCCTAACGTCAATACCCCTTAAGGAAAAATTAGAAGAGAAAGAGTTATAAAGATCTAAAACAGATGTGGCCAGCAGTTAAGAATAAGGTAATCTGATTGGTACAGCGAATACTAAGATGAAAAATCCACACACATAAAAACAGTCTCAAAGTCAAGAAGAAAGATAATGATCCAGTGTGTTGTGAGGGTGGAAAAAATGAAGTATGGTGGAGATGACGATGTTGTGATATGTCGCTCCTTTTAGCATAAATACTGGATTCTAATGTACGGAAGATTTGAATATGCGCCTTAAATGTGATGCGAAAATTATGACGCAATAATCCATTACACTTTATACTCTAAATTGTCGATATTTCCTGTGGGGATATCCAGTATCGATTAAAGAAGGGGAATTTGTTTTCAATTAAGATTTGAGAAGAAGTACATTACCTTCAAATCTATATATGTTAGTAGGTATATAAGGTTAAGTAATCGATATTTTTTTGCTAACTCATTTTACAACGTTTAACCCCGTTTTGCCAAGATTGAGTCCATGTATGAGTGGATCTGTGGGGGGTTGTGTGGATGGGTGAGTGCGTAGGGGCGTGTGTGCGTACGTGTGTGTGTTCGTGTGGAGTGCGTGAGTACGTGTACGCGCGTGAGTGGGTGTGTATGTTAATATCCATGATAACTCCTGGACAACAGCTATGTTCTTAAAATTCAGTATTTAAGCTTTTTGTTATTTCTTCTGGAGCTGACTAGATTTTGAAATAAATTCAATGGGGGTATATTTTGAGCATTTTTTTGGTTTTTATCAAATATTTCTGAAGCAGCTCCATATTTCAAAGATATAAAAATACTAGCATGTAAACACATCGATTAATTATGTTCATTATTTTTTGATACGACGCGTAATTAAACGACAACAAATTCCTGAGGTAGAATTTATGTGTTAGCTCAATTTTTATTAATACCTGAATAACGTTTAACTGATTCGGAAAATGTGTCAACATATTTTTAAAAAAAATTCGATTTTACATAACTTTTATTTATAAACATTTTTAATATAAAGCCAAATAAGTCTAAAAATTAATTACAAACTGAAAATAACTGTATTATCGATATTTTATAGAAGCGGACGGCTTTAGAATTTTTTTTTGGCATCTATATGTCTATTAACCTCTAACTGACATGAAGTTTTAAACGTCCATCTGGCGTAGATTATTGTTTTTGTTTTTACAATATTGCCTATTTTTGTTATGAACGTATTACAAAAGAGGTTGCATAATTATTGAAAAAAAATTATTATTAAAATTACCTAATTTCTTAAGTGGTCGGTATTAGAACACCTTTCCCCGCTTATGAACGTAAGTTAGACAATTACAAAAATTATTAGAATCAAAAATTTGTTAATGATAGGTATCTATTATTTGATTTTATATAATAATGGTTTTCGCTAATTATTTAAAGAGGCCAACTCGAGTTTCTATACGCTGTTACAGGCCAAATTAAAAGAAATACAATATCAGTTATGTTAATTTGTTTAATTGTAATTCAACTAAAGGGAATTGCAACTATCTTCATTTTGAGCAAACCTTTTCAAAATGTAATAATTCTAATTGATAATTCCGCAATATCATTTTTTTTTTCTAAACCTGTAACGAATGATTTTGAATTTCGTGTAACAAGAACTACTTTTTAATACAAGTTTATAGTTTATATACCTAATTCTAATTACATTCAAATAAATAATATTGAGCAATTTTGTTCACCTTTAGACAACCCGATTTCTAATAATTTTTTTCTAATTTCAGATTATTTGCAGAAAATTTTAAATGATTAAAGTTAGTGGTTAGTTTAAAATGATGTAGTGACCGTATGATTTAAAAATGTAAGAAACATGACCAGATGCATTTTTTTCTTTTTACATTTTTTATTCAAATCTACAATTTAAAATAAACTGTGAACTACCAAAAAAATGTCTTCAGAGATACGTAGAGTTTTCTGCAAATATACACCAAAACAAAATTTTCCAGGAAAATATTCAACTTCCAAGACACCATCCCTCAAGGCTACTGTTACTACTGTTACACAAAAATTTAACTGTGTCATCCTGATAGAACATTATCTTCAGTTTTGATAATACTCTTTTTCACTACGCCATTTTTTTTATAATTATGCTTACTTTAGTACAATAGATCAAGTATCTTTATTATTGAAGTATGTAGGTTTCAGTCATACTAACGTAAAATTGTTTTGGTTAACCCACGGTAAGGTACACATCACGTTTATAAACAACATTACTACGACATTAAACAAACTTAATGGTGAATTGATCGATCGATTTACGTAAATCTTGATTAAAAAAATCGTCATAAAACACTATTGTGGTTTTTATTATCGGTAACAACGTCATTACTTATACTTTTTTTGCACGGTACCATAAAACAATGAGCAAATAATGACGAAGTTGTTACGTTATTTTGCATTTACATTTAGTGAATTCAAAACAACTATTTTAATATCAAACAACAATCAAATCCGTACAAAAATATGCGTGTACAGGGTGTACTTGCGTCAAAGAAGTTTTTTATGGAAAAAATTTTGTTAATCATAAAATCCATGAACTCAGATAACCTAATTTTAATAACGAAATAATAATTGATTGACCTTGTAATCAATACTTTCACTTTAAAAAAATTATACAAAAATAATTTGAGGTAACGTTATATAATTCACACATTTATTTATGAAGGGGTCTTACATAAAATTAAAATTATACATCCACATAAACGACCTTGTATTGTTTATTTTTTCCTTATCAGATTCATTGTTTTACAATTATGTATATATTTTTTATTACATGCATAAAAGGCTTATAAGCTTAACTTTTTTATGTTTATTAAATACACGTGCACGTACGTTTGCATAAAAGAATTAAACTTCTAAAATGGTAAGCACCAAAAAAGGGCACTTTGCTAAAAAATCGAAACACTTATTGAAATGATTCTTAAATTAATTTTGTATAATTTCATTTCATTTTAATTTTCAGAAACCCTGATAATTTCAGTAACAAAAAACCAAAAAACAAATTGTTAGTTTTCAGGTTGAACATACCGCCAAAATAGGAAAATGGTATGAATTTTTATGACTAAAAATATGCAATAGAAATCAAATAATAATGATGCAATAGTGAATTAGATTTTCCACATAGTATTTAGCAATTAATTAATAAAATGGAAATGATAACATTTGTACCCCCTGCAAAGCTTACAGAGGTTAAAAAAAATGAAAAGGTGATATTAAAGTTATATCTAATCGTAATAAATAATATGGCATGATTTTTATTATTGTACGATAAGTTTACTTTGTTTTCTTAAAACGAGGGATACGAAGAATTAATAAAATTATCATTAATTTAATCAAGGTTATTGTGCCTAAAATGATGCTTTATTATCTGCGGGTCATAGATTTATAAGAAAATAGTAACATTGACGTTATCATTGTTTTAATAAATATATCAATCTTTAATAATTATTTATTTAATTTTTGGTTGTAATAATTTATTCCATTACTAACTACCATTAGGTAATGTAAAATTATAATGGGGTAAAAAACAAAACGAATGTTATTGTGAATTATATAAGTAAATAAATTTATATCTTAATTGTAAAAATATTTTTTATTACTGATACACATTTTTTTTAGATGATAATTTTCTTAATTTTATAAATAACGAAGATTATAGCCTTAAAGTAAATAACTGACCTATCAGTTATTTTGCTTTAGTTTATCTAACATAAAATGTTTAATGGCAATCAAAATTATTTGCACTTTTGTGTAAAATGATTTTATTAGGAAATTACATAATTTTCACTTTATTTATTCATTCCTTGATTGATGAATGCATGACTTGCAAGTTTAGATTTTACAAATTAAGAAAAAAATCAAAATAATCCACTCCCTTGCGGGGCAGCACCAAACAATCCCTGCCTCGTTTATTTTGAAATCTTTCGCCATGCATTCCTCTCTCTGCATACCTGCCTAGCTTCCACAAGTTTCATACATTGCCCTTTTATTTTTAAAACTCTTTATCTTTCTTTCTTTTATCAAACATTCTATTGCATTCAGCCTTTAACTGCGCCTATATACAAGATGTTAGTATGGCTCATTTGTGATCGATTGGGCCATATTTACCTATATCCAAAAATCAACTGTTTTCGAGATATTTGAGATTTTCTCTAGTTTCGTTTAGTTTCAGCCGATCCTGAAGGAATTGATCCTTTTAAATAGTAATGTTAGTCCTGTTTTTAATAATAGCATAATTATGTATTTCACTTAAAAAATGGTAAAATATGAGGAATATACTTATAAAAAGAAAATTGTATAGATTTAAAGTCAGAACGTGAAAGAAAACAAAATGGATTTCAAATTTTCTATTGCTTATAACTTTCAAACTATATACTCTACATGTAGCATTAAAACAAGCTCAATGTTTTAATTTTCCAATAAAACCATTTTTCTCAAAATTAGTTCGATAGTACCACCAGAAAAAGCTTTTCAACCGTGCTACCTCTCGAAAGTTGTAAATTGAGAATAATAAATCATTAAAGCCTTGATTCAGTAGAACTGAGAATTTTATTCAATAATTTTACATTTTGTGTTCAAAATGACCACCAACCTCTCATACACAAGCTCGAGCTCTCTTTCTTATTTCCTGACAGGTAATTTTTCTTTCAAAATAATTCTGCATTCTTCCCGCTCCTTCTAGTATCCTTTCTATTCGAGTTTGGGTTCTTTCACATTCTGATTTTAAATCTCTACTATGTTCTTCTTATAAACATATTCCTCAGACTTTGCATTTTTTAAGTGAAATACATATTCTAGTATTGAAAACTGGCCTAAAATTACTCGTTAAAAGGATCAATTCCCACAGAATCGGCTGAAACTGAACGAAAATAGGGAATGACTACAATATCTCAAAAACCGTTGATTTTTGGATATAGGTAAATATGACTCAATCGATCACAAATGAACCATAGTAACACCTCCTTGAAGGTTAGCATCTAATTTGGAATCACCTTGAATATTAGCTTCGTTAATCTTTCTGTTATGTGTTTTGTAACTGTGGTTTCCTATTAGTGAAGTTGATCGGCCTATTTCCACAGTTTATGCTTAGTCCTGAGAAGGACTGTTTTCGCACTTGAGTCGAATTCATGTGTTTATATATATATATATATATATATATATATATATATATATATATGTATATATTCGCGCATTGTTCCATTGAATCCATATGGGTTTCATTTCTACACTAGCTTGACTTATTGGATTTTCTGCTAGTGCGATGTATGTGGCTTCTTTGAGTTTCCGACGAGTTGTGTTCTCGTCCTTTGCCACTATCTGTATGTTATCCCATTGGATGCGGTGGTCTTAGTTCCAGACACGTTCGGCGATTTTTGATCTTTCTGTTTCGCCCTTTCGGACGTTGTTCTTATGTTCCTGCGTTCTCACTTTAAGTGGTCTACTGCTCTCTCCTATGCATGTTCTGCCGCATTCGCATGGTAGGTTGTATACACAATTCTTGGAATTCTGATCTTCTTTGTATGGTTTGGTTTTGGTTAGTATTCCTCTGAGCGTTCTGGTCAATTTGAAAGTAATGCGTATCTTGTATTTGCTGCCTATCCTTCGTATTTTGTCTGAGGTACCTCGTATATATGGTATTATCGCTATATATTTAGTTTCTTCTTTTTCGGTTACCCTTTCCCTGTTTAGGTTAGGTGTTAGATCGGGGTAGCCATTTTCTTTGAATGTTCTAGCGATATTTTCTTTTTCTCTGTTCAGGTCCTCTTGTTTTGAGCATATTGTGTTAATCTTGCGTTGTTTATTCTCTCAATGTGGCCAAACCAGCGTAGTATGCTGCTAGTATCTATCATTGTCTTTTCCTCGCCACATTCCTTGATTGTACACTCATTCTTCATTTTATACTTTCTCGTTTTACCGCATGCGCTTCTCAGGAATCTTATACCTACGGCATTTATTTTTGCTTTCGTGCTTTTTTTAAAATACCCATGTCTCACTTCCATACACTACTGACGGGACGAACATGCCATTATAGATTGCTCGTTTCGCAGTTATGCCCATGCTTTCATTTTTCATTATCGTCCATATACTTCCAAATAACTTTCCTTCCAATATTGACCCGTCGTCCGGCCTCGCTATCTGCCGTACCATCTGCAGTGAACAATCTACCCAGATATACCAACTCCTCCACTTGTTCCACAATTTAACCATGCAGGATAGATACTCTACTCCCCTTTTCACCTTCCCCATTGAACACCATAATATTTGTTCTGTTCACGTTAACCTTTAGCTCCATGCTCTCATAAACTATATCAAACTTCTTTAGAGCAGTTTGTAGGTCATCCGTATTCCCACTTAATAAGACTGTGTCATCTGCATACACCAGAACTCGTTTGACTTGACATCATTTTTTCATCAAAATTTAACAAAATAAATAGACATAAAATTCAGTAAATATCAAGTGTAATTAATAATTATTAATACAAATTGCGTAAAAATACTTAAGTAGGTAATTATTTTTTGAAGAAAACGTTAAAATCGCAAAGTAAAGGTCAAAAAAATAAAAAATTCAGTGTGATGGATGAACCTGGTGACTTTCTACCAATCTAGCTAGATCTGGTTCAATATTGGTGAGTTTCAGCCTTAAATCTCCGCGTTCGTTGATTTTCAAACGGTTTCTTTGTTTTGTCAAAATGTTTGTAACCACACTGAAGCCTTTTTCGACTAGGTATGGTGATGGAAAAGCGATAAGGTATTTTTCAGCAATGGCGGATACTGTTTTTCAATGTTGCGCTGCAACCAGAACTTCTGATAGCCTTGGTTGAACTTTTGCTGAAGCTCCTCGTCTGTGCTGATGGTGATCAACTCTTCTTGCATCATCACATTGGTTTCTTCCATGGCTGTGATATTGCACGGATTTATTATCCATTGAGTAGTTTGTAAATTTAAGAGATTCTCAAACCTCTTAGTAAAATCCTTGTATAATGCGGCCAAGTGAGTGACATCGTCTAGAAGCATTTCTAGTAATTTTGATAAATGCGGAAACTGCGAGTATTCTTTTCTGCTTAAATTTTGTTTATAAAGGACAAGATTACCTACAAAGCCCGATATTATTGATTTGTTTTAATCAAGTTGAGGTCGTTACCGTGCAGCTGCAAATTAACTGTGTTAAACATATCAAAGATATCAGTTAAGTAATAAATATCTGTTTTACAATTGTTCAGATTTTCTTTCAAATTTGGACCTTATTCTTGTAAAAACTCCAACACAGATTCAAAAATAACTGAAAATCTTGCTAAGCAAGAGCCTCTTGATAGCCAGCGAACTTCAGTGTGGAGAAGTAACCGAGTAAAGACTTCGTCGTTTTCCTCACATAGCTGAGCAAATAACCGAGAGTTCAAAAAATTGCTTCGAATCTTGTTGACAGGATTTATAACATATTGTAGACTGGTGCAATCTACGACTCAGATTTTTTTGCTACTAAATGCTGTCTGTGAATCGCGCAGTGAATGACCAGTAACTTAGGCAGTTGTCGCTTTAAGTGAGCTATAAAACCACGATGGCGACCAACCATAGATGGTGCACCATCAGTCGCAACAGAAACAATGTTCTTCCATGCAGTAGCTTTGTCGATAAAAAAACGTTCCACGGCCTGAAAAATTAATTCTCCTCTGGTATCAGCCTCTAAATATGTAGCAAAAAGCAGTTCTTGGCACATATTTTCATCTTTAATATATCGAACATATCCTAAGAACAGAGCTTTATTGCCGGGTAATCTAGACTCGTCCAACTGGAGAGAAAATCTGTTGGTCTGCAAGAAATTGCATAAAATGTTTTTCACGTCGCGACCCATCTCGTCTGTTCGTTTTTGAACGGTGTTATTACTCAAAGGAATTCTCTTCATAGTATCATGTGCGGGCTTATGCAATACATTGTTGAGGACCTCCGCAATGGCTGGTGAAATAAGCTGCTCTCCAATGGTGTGGGGTTATCCCGACTTCGCTACTAGTAAAGATGTATTATAGGATGCTTGTAAACCATCAACGTCTTGCATAGACGATGACGGAAACATCGATCTTATTTTTATCACACCTAGGTACTGGATGTTTTCTAGGTATGCTCACGAACTTACTCATTGAGAAACTTGGATAGTATAGAAAATTTGCGTTAGGTACCAATCGGCGTAAAAAACGAAAACAAAGAATATTGAACATTTATAATTTTAAGTAACAACTTTCATAAAGTAATTTCAAAAAATACTTAGAAAAATATTAAAACGTTTTTTTGTACTTACCCTGTTACTTTTTCATAAACTGCAGAAATGTATGGTTAAGCTATTAACGCGCGTAGGTAACTAAGCACTTTGTAAATTCTTTTTCAATCACTTTATTTTAATTCACTTTATGTAACTATGTAATCACTTATGTAATCTCTTGAAATAAATTGGTAGATGAGTGTATTATATTATCATTCAAACTCCAACGAATTTCAAAACGCAAATGAACTTTCAACCTAAGTGCAAGCTTGCTGTATAGTAAAATATCAGGAGCATGTTTGAACTTGAACTTGATCGTGATTTCGTTCGTGTTAAATCGTGTATAGGCGACAAATTTTAAAAGTACAACAATGATACGTCCTACTAAATTGGTGTCCGGTTATTTCCCGCAAAAATCCCGCCGGTCAATTGCCCGCCGGAAAATTGTTCGCCTGAGAAAAACCACGCGCGGTGAAATGTTCGCTGGTAAAATTCCCGCCATGACGAAATTCCTTCGGTCAATTTCCCGCCGACCCTTGTCGTGAATAAATGAACATAATACGCGTATAGAAAGGAAGAGTTTTAATAATAATAAATTTTATTATGTTCGCCATGACGAAATCCCGTTGGTCATTTGCCCGCCGCTGTAGTTAAAATAATTCCCCGATATTCCCCTATTTTCGTGATAAAGATCGTTACGTATTTTATGTTTTAATTTCCTTATGCTTGTATATTTAAAAGATAGAGTTAATAGTTTCCAATTTCAATCGTTTTCGCTTGTTTTTTGCAAGTAAGGCACATTTATTATTTATAAGTATCTCGTGAATGTGACTTTCTAATTCTCATAGAAATCATTAAAAAATCTTTACATTAATGACCAAATGACAATGTCATTAGTTAATACTATGTGCAGTAGTTATTGCTAATGCGGTTCCTTGCACACTATTAATGTGCAAAAATTTATTACTATTAAAGCTCTTCCTTTCTATACGCGTATTATGTTCATTCATTCACAACGGGTCGGCGAAATTTCAAAAGAATATTTCAGCCGGTATTTTACCAGCGAACATTTCACTGCGCGTGGTTTTACAGGCGAACAATTTTCCGGCGGGCAATTGAGGCGATTTTAAAATGACCGTGAACCTACTAAATTAGTATTCTTATAACAAGTTTGTACACGTAACACAACTCATACAGTATCTTGAAAGTTTCAAATAAGAACTTGTGTTAATTAATAAGGGTCGATTTTTAGACCTCGTCGACCCCCAAAATTAGTTTTCGTTTATGTCGGCCCCTAGGAAACGGATTTCGACCCCAAGAGGTCAGTATCGACCACTTTGGGGATCCCTGCGTTAAGTATTTCACACAATATTTGTGTAAACTTTGCACCCCCAAATTTTAGCATTTCACCAGTTATTTTATCAACGCCTACTCCTTTACCGTTTTTCAACGTTCCTACCGTTTTCTCTATCTCATTTAACCCAATATTCTTCTCAGTTTCATCCTCTATTCCTTCTACATTCTCCGCATTAAACGCTTCAGCCTTATTTTGATCGCTGCTGTACAGGTTTCCGAAATATTCTTGCCAGCTTTTTCTCACTTCACAACCGTCCCATACCATTTCGTTGCTCCCATTCATCATTCCTGCAGAGTTCTGTTTTGGGTCACGTTTTGCATTTTTGACCCATTTCCAGAAGAGTTCCTTGTTTCTCTCAAAATCATTCAGCATTTTCACTCCTGTCACAGCCATCACTTCTTCTTTACTTATTCTCACTGCCTCCTTTGCTTCTTTGTTTCTTAATCTGTACACTACAATAGCTTTTTTCAATCTCATTCTTTTGCAGCAAGCATTGCCAGGTACGCATCTTTTTTCTTACATACTGCCTTTTTTACCTATTCATTCCATAAAGCACATTTTTTCTGTCTAGGTACAGACGCTCTTCCACATATCCGCACTTTCTTCAACAGTGTCTTTTATTTGTTCGTTCTACACTGCTTCATTCGCATTCAACCCTACTCACGGCACCTTCATCTTTCATTCTTGCACTACGTTTGCCACCCTTCTTCAGACCAACTTTTGCCCTAAACACACTCTCGATACAACCACAAAGTGGCCCAATCCACACTCCAATCTGCGCATTACTTTTGTATTTCTCACCAGGTTTCTAAGTCGTTCATCATACACTGTCAAGTCAATCATACATTTAGATTCGCCCCTTTTCCATGTATACACATGCACATTTTTATGCCTAAACTACTCATCAGGTACAAACAGGTTTCTTTTCACACATATCTTCACCAGGCGTTCATTAGTATCATTGACTCTTGGTCTCCGAACTTTCCTAGTTCGCGTTCAGTATGGTCCCATTCATTCATAGCTCCCAATATCACTACCCTTTTGTTTGGCTTACATACGTTCAACACGTTCCCTACATCCTTCCAGAAGTTCTCACACTCTTGGTCTCTTCCTCCATTCACCGGTGCATAACATGCAATGATCACTTCAACACCTTTAGCTCCATGCATTTCAGTCTCGACTCCTGATAGTGCTAGATTGCCATTCTTCTCCTCTACTGCATCCTTTCACTTGCGCTTTGTCTCCGATACACACAGAAAATCAAGCTGCCTTTCTTTCATTACATCCGCAATTTCAAATTCTTTACCATGCGTGCCACTAATATTCCACGTACCAACTCGGCATTCTTTCCTTGCACTGTCGTCAGCAACGATGCCTGTTTGTTTCGACTTTGACCGCCCCTTGTAGCCAGGTCGAACCGAGGCATTCGTATTATTATTTTTAGTAATGAAATTAGCTCATGCCCCAGACGATGTATCATTTCCTACTAACGGTATCGTCCTACGACCGGTCAGTGCTGGCACTTATTTGCCTACTGCCCGACAAGAAAGGAAGTAAGAAGTAGAAGATAGAGTCAAAGGGAAGTACGATATCAATTATATATATATATATATATATATATATATATATATATATATATATTATATATATATAATTTCAATCACTTCGTATTTAAATTAGATTGTTCTACGCGATTTTTGGTTCTCGTGTCTATCGGATTTGCTCTAGTTTATTTGAGGAAAGAAAAATTATTTAATTATTTTTTGTTTAGATTTTCTATTACAATTGCGGATTCGATCAACTTATTTATTTTTATCATTTAAGCTAATAGAATGAAGTCTTTTGACAATGAATTACCTTTGGGTTTGTTATAGAAAGTGGTTTATTACAGAGCTGTACATTTTATTTTATTTTATCCTACTGTTACAAATAGGTATTTATTTTTATTCTATACACTGCGCTACTGTAGGTAAAGTACGTGATATCCTTAGTTTCATAGTTTTATCACACACGCACGCACGCACGACGCAGTATGAAACAGCATCCACCCACCTACCTGTATGAGTGGGGTTTCTATATAAAGTGTGACAAAATTTGCCTTTCGGAAGTTTAGTTATTCATACCTCCAGAAATGATATGGAATTGCTGGATTCTATTTCCACAGTAAATTTGGTGTTAGAGTGAATGTTGTTCAGATATATCAAAAAATTATCGTGAGATTCTATGCTATGCTGCCAAATAACGAACGATACCAGGATTTAAGTTAAGTGGTGCTAAATTTAAAGCATTGCTTTAAAAATCTTCCATGTAAATATTAGCAATCGCAGATGATAGAGGTGAACCCATAGGAGCTCCTTTAATTTGCTTATGGAATTGATCGTTGTATAGGTGGATCTCATGCAGTGCGTAATTAATTTTATCAAATCTTGGTTTAGTAAATGTTTGTTTTGTAAAATCTTAACAGTATCTTCAACAGGAACTTTTGTAAACAATAATGTAACATCCAAACTAACTAGAATATCATTTGGACCTAATTAATTTTTCTAAGTTCATTTAAAAAATCAAATGAATCCTTAACGTACGATTTGGCACTTTCGCATATAGGTTGTAGAATTTTTGCAAAGAATTGTGCAAGTTTGTATGTTGGTGAGTTGAATGCGCCGACGAGCAACAACAAATTCAAACAACCTATAACACTACTTTTCATAGACCTCTTACTCGTAGTAAAACACGCACTTTGACACAACCTTTACTAAACTAGAAGGCATTATTCACATATATGACCCGTCATCATTCTTGAAAAAGGAAAAAAAGAATAGTTTCTGAAACGTAGAAACAAATATTTTACGATATGAACACGAGAAAATCCAGAAGATGAATATTTCCAGAAATATACATACATACATATATACATATATATATATATATATATATATATATATATATATTCCCTTTTTTGAATTTTTAGGGTTGTATGTTAGAAAATTCATGGCGACTAGTGTTACTATTAAAAAAGTTTACTTTAACCAACATATATACTAGTACAGTGCAAATAATAAATGTTCTGGCCACGTATCCAAAATACTCTTAATATTTAGCTACTGCTAGGTTAGATCTTCGAAATTGTGCTGGGTTAAAGCCTCCCGGTTACAATCGTTCTGCGGTATTGTAAAAGAGCCATAGATCTTCATAAAAATTGATACCCGCTACAATTTACGCTTATTTCGCTTCGAGTGGACTTCTTAAGGGTTATTTGTGTATCGCCAATCTTTATTTGAACGTTGTTTCGAACGTTTAAAGAGTAGTCAGTTGGTTAAACCATGTTTAACCAACCCAGTACTCCATCGTGTTTTAGACCCCTCCTTCAAATTTCCCGCCAAGGGGCGACGACTCTAGAACAAGTTACGGAGCCCTGGAACTGTCTTATGGGTTAATATGAAGGCCTCTTACTACAATACAATTTCAGATTTCCCGCTAAAGCAATAATGGCCGACAAAACAAGTTAGGATACAAAATTTAACTATGAGTTACAACTAAAAGCAAATTGAGTGTAGAGTTCCAGTTCCAGTGTCCTATACCTGTCTTCTGAGATAGTATGAGGGCCCACTTATTAGAATACGCTTTCAAATTTCCCGGCCAAACAAAATGGCCTACAAATTTTAATTATGACTCATAATTAAAGACATTAGTTTTCTTAATTGATTTGATTTGATTAATTGATTTGATTAATTGATTTGGTTAATTGATTTGATTAATTGATTTGATTAATTGACTTGATTAGTTGATTTGATTAATTGATTTGATTTGATTAATTGGTTTGATTTGATTTGATTAATTGATTTGTTTGATTTGATCGAGATTGATTGATTTGGTTTGATATGCTTTGAAATAGGAAATGAAGGTCAGCGTGTTCACCTTTACGTAATTACTGGGTTTTCCCCAGACACGATAGAGGTATTTTAATAGTGAAAGTTTGCTATTGGTGATTACATAACTGGGGAAACCCAGAAAATGATCACTTTATGTTAATGATTGGGAAAACCGCTAGGTAGTTTATTTCCATGTTACTTGGGATGTGAAAATTGGAGCGAAATTAAAACCTGCTTATGTATGTGATTGATTTATTAATTGATTTGGGTCACTACTATTAATTATGACGCATAATTAAAAACAAAATGGCCGCGGAATTTGATTATGACTTGTAGTTAAAACAAAAGGACTGTGATGGAAGTTTGCTTATGACTCATAATTAAGATGTGAGCCGTAACAGGGGCGAAGACCCTTGAGCAAGTTCCTTCGTGCTATACCTGTCTTGCAAGTTAGTGTAAGCACCTCCTATTACAATAGAATACAATTCAAATTTCCCGCCAAAACAAAATGGCCGAGGGCTTTAATTATGCCTCATAATTAAAATAATTGGACTTTGATCTTTCTCATGACTTCCCCGAAACGTTAAGACCCTAAAACAAGTGCCGAAGGCCTGTCTTATGTGCTAGCCTGAGGGCTCCACACAATTTCAAATTTCCCGCCATGGCTGAGGACTTAGATTGATTATTAATTAATAATTGGTCTACCCCATTCGACTATCCCCGCAAGTTAATTGCGATTTATAATTAAAAACAAAATTGCCAAGGACTCTGATTATGGTGTCATAATTAAAAACAAAAAGGCGAAGGAATTTAATTATGACTGATAATTAAAACAATTGAACTTTGATATCGCCTCACTTTCGGAATTTTATTATGACTCATAATTAAAAACAAAATGTTCGCGGTATTTGATTATGACGTCATAATTAAAAACAAAATGGCCGCGGAATTTGATTATGACGTCACAGTTATAAATGGCTGAGGACTTTTACTATGACTCATAATTAAAATAATGGGACTTTACCCCATCCGGTTGCGTGACTACAACCCGCTCCCCAGGGCCGCGTAACCTCCACTTGCGCGCGCATTTGCTTACTCTCCAGGGGCAGGCATACCAAAAAAGGCCAAAACGCTCCTAATTAGAGGTGAAAATGCGTCAAGTGGTTGAAAATTCCATTAAGGGGTTGGAAAATGTCCCCGAAAAGAAGTCGACCCCCCACTACGACCCCCACCCACAGCCCTACTCCTCCTCTACCACTCTTAATTGATTATGACGTCAAGGACTCAACGGGGCTTAAATTAACCATTTCTCACTTTGAATAGAGGCAGGAAGAGTGATAAGTCGAGAGCTTTCTAATGAGTGGTCGCATGATGTATCTGCCATCTATCGTTTTGGAACCATCCATCTCGCTTATAGGCCAAAATAGTTCGGTGCTGCTTGTCAAAAGCTGTTCTACGAGTGGCCGCATGACATCTACGATTTATCAGTTCGGAATTATGACCAATCTTGCTTATCGAGGGTAGAAGGGGATGAGAGTTGGTGAAAAATACTCAGAGGGTGGCACGTCAGAGGGGGGTTGAAGTGACAGATCAATGCGGCTTGTAGATAGATTTTAACAAGTGGTCACATGAGATCTACGATTTATCTTTTCGAAATTATGGCAGGTTTCGCGTATTGTAGGTCAGAGGGAGGAGTGAGAGTTGATGGAGACTTTTTTTTGGAGACCTTATTTGAGTACCATGAAGGTTAATTGGTGAAAAGACCAAATGCGCCGAAAAACAGCAATGTCTCACTTGGAGAAAGGGGGCTGGCCTAGGAGGGAAGTCGGAGAACTGATTAATTGGTATTTAATGTCTATAGCGACGGGGGTAAAGAAAAATAGCGAACTCAATTTCTTTATTCTTTTTCTATAGTTAATTTGTTGGCGTTACAACTGTTCCCGACCTTCAATTGTTTCGTTTGAGTCCACTGAATTGGATGGTATTTGCAAAGCGTGTGTTAATTTATGTTATTCTTTAAGGAAAAAAAAAACAATGACAAAGTTTGCAAGTACCGGAATTTACTGATATTGAGTTATCATTTTATGATAAGATGTTTATCGTAAATTTTCAGGACCAAAAGTATATAGAGTTGAGATACAATAGTGACTACATATTGGTTGCCAAAAATTTTTATTTTTTTTTCATTGCTGTCTAGCTACCTTTTCCTAACGTAATCGGTTTGAACGAGCTATTTCAAGAGTAATTTGTTATATTATTTGAAGTCCGCAGCTACCACGAATATAATATTAGCGTTTCAGAGCGTTCATGCGGACAATACGACACACAGGCACACGGACACATGGACACATGGGCACACAGACACACGGACGGATCCGTGTACATGTGCGTGTGCGTGTGTGCGTGTGCGTGTGTGTGTGTGCGTGCGTGTCCGCGTGCGTGTTTGTGTGCGTGTGCGTGTCCGCGTGCGTGTATGTGTGAATGTGCGTATGAGTGTATGCGCCTGCGTGCGTGCGTGCGTATGTGTGTTTGTGTGAATGTGTGGGTGCGTGCGTGAGTACGCGCGCGCGTGTGTGTGTGGATGTGTGTTACTATTCACGATAAATCTTACATACTTGAAATTTCGTATTTAAGCATGATCTCACTTGTGGAGCTGATTAGATTTTGATGGAAATCCAAGGGAGTAGAGACGGCAGTTCTTGTTTTTTCTTAAACAGCGACACATTTTAAATATACAAACAAGCTAATTATATAGAATTTAAAAAACACCGACACAAAAAGAAATTTAAAAAAATTCCTTGAATCATCTCTCGATTGTTACTTTTCAAAAAATATCAAAAGCGGCTCAACCGTTTGGGACCTGCGACGCCACAGACAGACACGAACACACAGATACACACGTTAAACTAATAACACACACAAAAAATGTGAAAACATATTTTTTAAACATAATTTAATTTCACTTAACTTTTCTTTATGAAGTTTTTTTGTTTTGAAACCTAATACACTTTAAGAATTAATTAAATAGTATTTTAAATGCTAAATCTGCTTTTATAGGAGTGTGCGGCTTTGTAATGTTTTTACCTTCTAACCTGCATATACATATGTAGGTCTAGAAGGTTATGCATTCGACTTTTTCTTCACCATCACTAAATCGACTTATTAGCTCATTTTACAACGTTTGGCCAAGTTCGACCAAGATGTCTGTGTGTATGATATATGTTAGTATCTACGATAACTTCAGAATGAAAACGCCTACGTAGTTAAAATTTTGTATTTAAGTTTGTTTCCATTTCGCTTGGAGCTGATAAAATTTTGATAAAAATTTGGAGGCGGTGAGGTGGGTTTATTGATTTTTATCAAATATTTCTGAAACTGCTGTATAAAAATACCAATGTATAGACCTTCGTCATATAGATTAATTATATTCTATGCAATTTTTGGATACGACGCGTAATTTAACGGCAAAACATTCCTAAGGTAGAATTTTAATTACTTCAACATCTGAATAGTGATTAATTTTATAAGAGAATGTGTAAAATATTTTTTAAAGAAAATTTAATTTTACATAACTTTTCTTTAGAACGTTTTTTAATGTAAATCGAAATAAGTATAAAAATTAAATAAATATGATTATTGGTATTATCGGTACTTTATAGAAGCGGGTGGCTTTGAAATGTTATTTTAAGTTAACATCTATATGTCTAATAACCTCTATCTGACGTGTCTGACTTCTGTATGCCATAGATTATTGTTCACGTTTCTACACTGTTGCCTATTTTCGTAATGAACGTATTATAAAAAAGGCTGCACAATTATCTTAAAAAAATTGTTATTAAAATTATTTCATTTCTTTTAATTTCCATTTTGTAGGTTAGAAGGTTGTCTAGTGTTCTACACGAGATATTTTATATATCTGTTAATCTCTATCTGACACGAAGGTTTAAACGGTTTGTAGTACAGGTCGTAGGTTCAAATCCTACCCGAGATAATATTTTTATTTGTGTATTTAATAACATTAGTAATACTTTTTAATTTTACATTTAATTTGCAGATACAACAAAAACGTTTTTTCCACAATAAAATTTTCCCTGGATGTTACAGTTTAAAATACGTGAAATCCGTTTTTACGTAATGAAATTGTTTATTGATCAATTTACTCCTTCTCAAACACATATAAACAGTTTGGAACAACTGTGTGACTGAGAACAAGTAATTCTATTTTTATATAAAATGCATCTAAAATAATAATGCAACGGAATACTCAAGTTAAACTAATCAGGGCATCAGATAATTGAAATTTACGTAGATTTTGGTTTAAACAAATTAAGTTTCTCTACTTTTATTTTAGATAAAAGATTTTTAAAATTCTAAATCATTTTTCATGCTAAAAGTGATAAAATTTCGTTTTTGAGTAGCAATTAAGAATATTGTTATTATTCAGTATTCATTTTCTTTAAAATTTATCAAAAATTTTACGATAAGTCACAAATTCATTTCCATGTAAATTATTTAACAAATAATTAATAACATCCTGTTACATTATTTATTAGTAGACATAAGATTTATATTATTATTAACATTTTACTAGTGGTACTGTGGTTAATATAGTAAAGAAAATTGGAAAATCCCACATGAATTATAAGATAGAGTTATTTTGAAAATGACGCTGTTAACAATAGCTCGTGATTTCTATAATTTTTGAAATTACTTTATTTGTAATAAACTTAAAAAAACCTACAGCTAAGTTGTATTTGAATTCAAATGATGGAAAGCAGAAAATTTGTTTCTGTATGTATGTTAAATAAAATGTACTATTTACTTCTATTTCTTATCATGAGTCTGATTTCTCTCATTAAATCCGGATTGAAGAGTCCATTTTCATAGTTTTTTGACTTTCATTAAACACTTAATTTACAAATGAAATTCTGGTAATCAGTAAATTTTACGGTCTGGCACAAATTCTGAACTTTAATTTAATGACGTCACATTTATATCAAGAACATGAAAGGTCTTGTTTTTGCTTGGTAAATCACGTGAACAACAATATTTTCTGGAAATCAAAATCGTAATTATTGAACCTTACATCATGTCTAGACTTAAATATTCTTTAATAACCGTTGATATATTAATTTGTTATTTATAAAAATAATTTGATTATATAATTTTATCAAATTTGTATTTCCCTAAAAAAAGTATGTATAAAATGGATTATGGGTTTTAAAGGGCGTAACCAATATTTCTATACGCTTCTTTAAGAAGTTCCACTCCTTTAAGCGTGATCAACAAGCTGTAGCTACTATTAGACATTCTTTTAGTTTAAAAACATATAAGATGTACACTGTTATCACAATAGATCTACGCAGTATTTAACAAAATTAAAGAATGTTATCGTTAAACTTTAAACCTCAATAACAGCGGATACAAAAGTTGTCTCAGGCAATAACGCATAATATTTCAATTCAATATTATGGTATGAAGCTTAGATATTTACACCAACACGCAAAATGTTGGTTTAATTAATTAATATTGAATTTTGAGCCAAAATTAAATGTATGGATTCAATAATTTAAACAGTTATCATATCATGATATTTTAATCTCAGTTAATAAGCGGAGTTGGGCTAGTTTCGAGACAATTGTTAAGGTATGACAATTTCCAAGGGAATTTGTTTGCTTATTCAAATAATAACGGAAAAAAATGGGTCAATACATTCGAAGTGTCAATATCTTTATATACTATGTATACTTTTAAATGATATTTTCATACATACTCTGTGATGGTATTTTCCCAGCAAAATGTAGCAACACATACAGTAGGGAACGCACACAAATTTAAATTGCATAAAAATGTTCAAGTATGACAGAAAGTATAACTTCAATATTCAACAAATCAATTTGGCTTTTTGATAGGTAAATGAACTGAAGACGGTCTGTCCATTGTACAAACCATCTTCAATCAAGAATAAATTAAAAACAATTAATGTGGTTTTAGACCTTGCAGAAGCCATGTACCACGACTCGCTTATGAAAAAGCTTAAATACTGTGGATTATAAGTAAAAATCAAGTGGTAAGGTTAGGTCGTTCTATATATTGCTTCAGGACATTAAACTATGGTGTAGTGCAAGGTATGATTTTAGGCCCCACATTATTTCTAACGTTTGTAAATATTCTCGTAGACCAGTCCATTGTATTTTCTACGCAAATGATACAGGGATATATTTAACAGTAGAAATTAAACAATTAAAATAAATTGAAAAAAAAACAACCAAGTAAAACAATCCAGTCTATTTCCAATTGGTTAAAATGAAACTTTCATATAGATTTTATACGTACAAAATTGGTTACCTTTTACCAACATAATTGTTTATAGCATATACAGGTTTAAGTGGAATTTGTTATATGGTACGGAATTACAATTTGGGAGGGTGTCTAAAAATTAACTCTATAAAGGAATAATTATTTTACAAAAATGTATTGTGAAAAGAAATGACATGAAATTACATATTTTTTTTGAATATTAGACTGGTAGATAATAATACTATTCTATAAACCACAGACATGTTTCCACTGTTTGAAAAGTAATATTCTGGGTGGGAAAAACGTAAATGAAAGTAATGTTTACTACTTGCCTGTGAGTATGCGTCCATTTTACAATTTGAAATTGCTATGAAATTACCAGATTTTAAACTATTGACAAATTTATGGCAAGCATTTGTATAAGATATTTGAAACAAAGATCCATTGTAAATCCAATGGCAAAAATTGTACTCTGAAATACTGCCAAATAGAATTTACATTATTTTATGCAATTAGATATCAAAAACATTATGGGCATGTAATTTAAGCAAAAAAACAATTGGCATCTCCCTGAAATTTATAAGTTTAGTGTATTTTGGATACATTTTGGATACAAGTTAAAAAATGGTCGGGCATGCGCTATCTGCTCATAATTTTGCTAATATCTAATTATTAAAATAATTAAAATCCCCTTTGGGCAAAATTTGTCAACTATTTAAAGATCTTATTTACTCTTTTGCGATTTCACACATGTATTATAAATACTGCTTTATTTTACGTATTTCACATCTAAAATATTACCTTCCAAAGGACAGAAATATGTCTATGGTTTATAAAGTATTGTCATTATATACGACTCTATTATTACAGTATACCACACTGACTTGCAATCGCTTTCGTGATACGTTTAGAATGAAAATTGAGATATAGCTTAAAAAATATTAAGATCCGTTTAAATTTATCTTATTTATAATATAACACTCATTTGGCTTTGGATTAAGAACATGTATGTAAGATTCACATCTAGTTAAAAAATTTACAGCATTTCGCTGATAAGAATTTGATCGTGCAGACAATTCAACAGTTAAAAACCACTACGCACGCACGCAACACAATGCACGATGTTCACCGCACACACGCACACGATCACACACACGCACCACGCCCACCACCCACCGCCACACACCACGCACACGCACGCACGCACTCACCACACGCACAGCCGCACTGACACACCACCACGACAGCCAGCACACCGCCCAAACACACCACCGACACGCACCACCACACACACACACACGCACACGCACACACCACACACACGCACACAGCACGCACACACACACATCACCACCTACACCCAGAATCACACCCATAACACCTCACTCATTTCACACCACACACACCACACCACACCACAGCACACACACCACACAGCACACACGCACACACACTCACCACACCCACAATCACACCAACCGCTCACACACCCACCCATCACACACGCACACACACGCACACACCACAAACGCACACACACAACACACGCCCACACGCACAACGACACACACACACACCCCACACCCACACCACACACCACACAGCACACGCACACGCACACAGCACACGCACACGCACGACACACGCACACGCACACCACACGCACACGCACCACACGCACAGCACACACCACACGACACCACACGCACACGCACACGCACACGCACACGACACGCACACAGCACACGCACGCACACAGCACACGCACACGCACACGCACACGCACACGCACACGCACACGCACGCGCACGCGCACACGCACGACGCACACGCACCACAGCACACGCACACGCACACGCACACGCACACGCACACGCACACGATCACTTACATACACACACTCACCTACACCCAGAATCACACCCGCCCATATACACACTCTCACTCATTTCACACCACACACACACACACACCACACACACGCACACACGCACACACACGCACACAGACGCACACACACACTCACCTACACCCACAATCACACCCAAACCCTCATACACACCCACCCATACACACACGCACACACACGCACACGCACGCACGCACGCACGAACGCACGAACGTACGCACGCCCCACCCTCACAGCGCACACACACACACACACACACACACGATCACTTACATACACACACTCACCTACACCCACAATCACACCCGCCATATACACACACACACACACACACACACACACACACACTCTCACTCATTTCACACACACACACATGCGCGCGCGCGCATAGACACACACACACACACACACACACTCACCTACACCCACAATCACACCCACACCCTCATCCACACCCACCCATACACACCACCACACACACACACACACACACACACACACACACACACACACACACACAAAGGTAGATGAAAGGTAAAAATTCTGAATGTGCGATATATGTATGTTTATAAAACTCTTAAAGCAATATACAAAGACCCAATCTTAAAAACTTCTACCGACGTACCTATTCCACTCGTGCATCTGCGGAACAACTTCTAATAATTCAATTAACAACAAAATCTTTGAATCCAAGATATGTAACATATCTGGGTCCAAAATTATACTATCATTTACCAGTAAAGATAATTGAACTATCGCAAGATCGTGTAAGACATTTTTCAAATTTATCTTAGAAAATTCGCCGGCTGTACCCCACTAAATTTTTTATTAACAATTAATTCAATTTATTAGAACTCTAGGCTGAAATTCAAGTTTCAGCCGTCATTTCCACATTGTACCTAAAATATAATATTAGGTACATCATTAATGTTACATTTCGAACTGAACTGAACCGCTCAATTCTAATAAAGCGGAGCAGAATAAGAGTATTAGTGATCTGAAGATGGCAAATGATAGTTTATCAAAACGTCGCTGAATCAACGCAAGTTATTACATGATTCCTATCAGTACACGTGTTTAATACAACAATTATTCGTATACATCAATACAAATATTTTGAAATATTTTTATTTATCCAGGAGGAATTTTTGGGTTGCACGTAAAATTCTGGGTATTTTTCATGTAGCATACCCTATATCGATATATA